>BGPR01027033.1:0-21061 GCA_013235015.1 Araneus ventricosus
CGTATCCTATTGGCAATAACAGTCATTAGAGCTTCAATCAAGACTTTAGAAAACAAAATTGTGTAGGTTGCTTAAAAGAACACTGAGCCTTCAAGGTTAATTCAATTTTCTATTCATGAATGACAAAAGCTGTTTTTCTTCTTTTTCTCATGAGTATTTATATAATGAATATAAGCTCTTATCGTCCTGAGAAGGAACCAAGAGATATCAAAATACATTTATTTTAAAGTAGTCTTTAAATACAGACATGTATTATTGCATCAAACAGCAGAATTGTTTTCTACGTTCTAATCTTGATATTTATCGTTTCTCAAACTGACCACCAGGTGGCGATCCTAGAAGGGAATCAAAATTTAAGTAGATGATCAATGATTAACTGATAAGTAGTAAGTTCTGAAGATATTGAAATAGAGAATTCCCATCGAGAATACAAACTTGTACAAAATTTCAAGCCCTTAACATTTAAGGAATCGAATGAAATTTTAATTACAAACTGGCATCTACACACGTGAAACAAGTAAAGTGAAATAAAAGTGTTTAAAAATGAGAATTAGTTGGATTTTCAGTAACTGAAAATGAAATGGGCGAGATTGAATCTAAATCTTTAAAATACTACGTAAAAATTTGGAAGAAAAATCATTACTTTTAATAATTTTTTAACAAAATGTAACCGTAGCGAACTATTGAACGATCCACCATTTTTTTTTGTTAACATCTAAAGCTGCTTTCTGGTTTAAAATATTAAAAATGTATTGAAAATCCAAGATTTCTGATGGTAATTAATCATTTCGAAAAGGGAATGTTTGAAAACAGTGTCGTTGTATATCTATGCGAAATTTCTGAACAAATGAGCTTATTTTGAACTTTGACGGTGTATCATCGAAAGAGTTTGTGAACATTTAGAAAGTTAAAGTGCTCTTTTTTACCGAACTTATTTTTAATGTCTCTTAACTCGAATTTATGCTTTCAAATAAAAAAAAATCTGAACGTTACCGATTTACAAGAAGTTGAATCAATTTTTTTTACTGTGATGGAATTTCACAGATATTACAAGAATTACATTTATTTTGGTATTAACTCTTAAAGCGTAATTCTATTTTTGTTATTAACGCATTATTTTCTATGTTACAGACTTAAAATACAAACTTTTTCTTCTTTATGTCCTTAATCAACTGAGAATTAATTCAAAATGATAATGATAAAAAATGGGATGCAATAATTATGTCCTGTCGATATATTTAAAACTGCATTTGGAAATGGTAAGAATAGATAAATGATAAAAAAGACAATTTGAATACTTTTTTAATAAACGAATTATTTAATTTTTTAACAATTTTTTTCAACTAAAACATCAACAATACCATCGTTAACAACAGAAGTTGCATTGAAAATGATAAATTTCGTGTAATGAAAAGAATCACAAAAAATTCAAAAGAATATGCATATAAGCTTCTTGATTTTGTTCGAGATCATTTCCTCTTTCTGATTTATGTTTCAATGACAAACTCACCCTAGAATATACGACTTGTTGTCTACTAGTTATTTCTCATCCTTTTCTTATGAATTCAGTCCTTTTTGGCAGAGTTTCAGAAAATTTAATCCCACTTATTTTGATTTAGAATGTTTTGCTTGAACATTCAGTAAACATTTGCATTTCAAGGTATTGTATGAAAGAAGAGTGGGCTCTTGTTTTTCCATCGTTAGAACAAGAATTTCTCCTTACAGGGAACATAGGAAAAATAAACAGCACATATTTTCTAAAATCATAATATTTCACTTACATTATCGTATAATAAGTTATTTTCATATTGAACGTCATAATTTCATAGAATATATATATAAAAGAAAAATAATTTATGCAATATAAGTATCTTAAAAAGAAGAGAAAAACACAACTATAAAATATAGAATGTTCAACGGTGATTTTACCACCAATGAGGGGTCAAGGATAAACTTGAAGAAATGTTCCCTAAAGGGCACAATTTTAACTTTAACACAACTGATTTTATTTTTATTAATATCTGGTTTCCTTGATTTTAATAATTTTGATAACAATGGTTAAGTTTAAGAGAAGATTATAACCCTAATTAATATTAAATTCAGCATTTGCGTACAAGGAAATAAAAAAATCAATTCTCGAATTTTTGCCAATAAAAATATAAGCATTTATAAACACTTTTTAAAGTGCTACTAATTTTTAAAAAAACAATTCCTGGTTTCAGTTAATTTCAAGTTTGAATTATTGCCTTTTTTACTAAAACATTGAATTCAAAGTAACATCCAGTAGATAATCTTTCTGCTTTAATAGAGAAAATGTTCCCATCCTGTGGTACACGTATCCCTGGGTGTACGTGGGGAACCAGTTGTGGGAACGCGAAAATGATCTAGGAAATGGAAATCATAAAACATAAGAATATTCTAGAATTTCTTTTGTATGAAAAATAAAAGTGGAAATTGTACGAGTCCGAAAGCCTATTCACGAAATAAGAAAAAGGAATAAAAAGATTAATATCTAATAATTGAATAATTGTTAGCTCTCATCATAAGTTATTGTGAAATAATTTCAATGCTGCTTTCAATCGTTTTCACGTTAAACTAATACTATTTTAAAGAATGGAATAAAATGCAAAATCAAAAATCAGTCGTATAAATTTTATTAGGTGCATTAGAGTCGTTTGACTGTTAAAAACCGTCCGGGCACTGCTAAAGGGGACTTCCCGGATTTTCCCGAACGCTGCTCGGGCAAGTCTTTACTTAACAATGTTTCTAGTACATGGCTCTAGCAGTCTAAATAAAGTTGGATATCAAAACAAGCGTAAATCAGTTCTTAGGTCAGGTTTTATTACTTTTTTTCAGTTCAGATGTTTGTTCGGGTACTTTAAGTCAATGAACTTTTTTTTCCCCAGCAATTAAAAATTTACAAAAATTAGCGAAGTCAATACTTGTAATTGTTTCGACTGCTGGTTTGAATTTATAAAATTAATTTGAATACAATATTGCTTTTAAAAATGTGCTTATTTTTTGGACACAAAATGGCAGACAAAAGAAACTGTTAACTGGTTAAGCTAACCTAAGCCCTTGGCGTTATTATTAAGAACTTTTTGTCCTGGAGGGTATATATCAGTAGGGGTACTGGAAATTAAGAAAAAAATATTCAAGGTGTATGAGAGTGAAAACAGTTTGGGAACCGCTGCACTAGAAGTATCGTTCCAAGTTTTACTCGAAACGTGTAATCAAAATCAGTGAAAACAAAAAAATCCATAAATAATATTTTAATTCATGATTATTTTCGTTAAGAAAAAGGGAGTCTAGTTTTCGTTGACTCCTAACAACAGGATTCATGTCATTATTCCAAGTAAAACCAGAAACAAATTATCAAGAAATCTTGTATGAACGTTATAAAGTAATAAAAAAAATTATATTTGAGTTTTTATGGTATAAAAAGATATATAACATTTTCATCTTATACACCTATTAAACCCTCATTTAAAATTAAATGTATAAAACAATATAACCTAATATTATTCACACAATGAAATACAGAAAGATAATAAGATTGAAAACTATTACTATGAAAAAGACAACCCAGATATGGAATTCCAACAATCAGATGCCAATCGACCTTAGGAATCGATTATGTCACATTATTTCGAAATTTATAGGCACCAACCTTCTGTCATGGCCAATTGTTGAAAAAGGACAATAAATATAGGAGTAAATCTCCAAAATATATTAAGAAAAGAACGAGAAAATTAACTATGCTTACTGATTCAAAGTCATAACAATAAACGCCAAAAGCTAAATGCGAAATATAATTACGCATTTATTGTGAATATACTATAACTAAAATATGTTATATATACTATATTAAATCATCATTAATAAAATAAACTAGATATATATATAGTTATATATTTCAATTAATCAAAGAATGTGTTATATTTTGAATATATACAAATATTAATCTAGAAATTAAAATTAAAATCAAATTACCTTATCAATAATTATACAGATGAAATACAAAAGATAGTTTGATTAACGACTCTTACACTATTGAAAAGGACAACCTAGAAATGGAATTGCAACAATCAAATGCTTATCAGTCTTGGGAACTGATATGTCGCATTAATCTAGATTTGTGGCGCCAACCCTCTGCGAAAGCGAATTGTTGGAAAAACGAAAGAATAGGGGAATAAATCCCCAAAACCTTTCAAGATTAGAAACAAGAAAGAAAATAACTTATTACATACCAATTCAATAGTTTTAATTATTGTTAGGACTTGAGTATCATCCTAAGAACACTTCCACATTTAAAGTGAAACATTATTTCTAAATTAAGCTTATAATACTATAATAAAACACTATAAAAATATTAACTATAAACCTTTTAAAATAATATATATTTTTTGGGAAATGTATATATATATATATATATATATATATATTCTTTCAAATAGTTCTATTCAAGAAAGGTTTCGTGATACATATAATCTTTTAATATATCATTTAACTACCATCAGCTGCAAAAAGCAATGAATTTTAAACTTTCTTCTCAATTAAAATAGTTTATTTCATGCTTTTACTTACAGTAAAATTTAATCGATTTCAATACTTAGCCATTGCCTTAGTTGACCTTTTATTTATCCTATCTTATATCTAACTACCATTATTTTCTTATTTCCTTTTAAAATTTAAAATTTTCTTGTGAATATGAGGAATTTGATTTTTTTTTCTTTTTAATCAAGGATACATCGCCCATTTTCGAACTATAAAAGCACACCGCTCTCTGCTACTAGGTCAAAGCTCGAAGCAAATTATGCTGGACACATGAAAATTTTCAAAACTTTCCATAAATCCAGTCATTTCCATCAGGACCCTTTAAATAACGATGAAATATTGTGCAACGATTGATTCAAAATTATGTATTTAAATCGGAGACATAATGACAAGTAAAGATTACAGACTACACACCATTCTAGCATATAATAAATGGTTAATGGTATCAGCGGATTTGCCTAATGATACTCATTACGCACCCTTATCTTGCAGGAAAGTGTTGAGTTTCACATCTGAAATCTCTTACAAATGACAGTTTTATTGTCCAAATGTTTGCACATATAACGGATTACGCAAATGAATTTGAAATATAGTGATGTAATGAAGAGAAAATAAGTTAAATGTTGGAATACATTCTATCGTGTGAATAAACTTTTTATCAGATTAGACTGTTCAGATCTTTCATTCTTTTTAATTTTTACAATAATTGAATTTATTTACAGTGATATTTCAGTCATTCATCGGGAAAATTGGTGAATACATACTTTCTCAAATAAATGCCAAAAAGGGGTACCAAAATATTATGTAAACCTAATTTAAAATTTTTGCTTTTCGTTTATCACTAAATGTTCTCGAAACATCACATTTAAACTAAATTCACCAGTAATTCAAATATCGGAAAGATATTTTCTTAGATAACAATTTTTTTTTCTGAAGTAAGTTACTGTTGAAGTTACTTAGAAAGTTAGTAACTGTCATTATAAATCTCGGAGTTAATGTTGATAAGTTAATGCTTAATTACTTTTAACATCAAGTTACATATTCAGTGTAATAGCAACAAAAGCAAAATTAAAAATGTGTGACTGTAAAGTGCAATAATATCTGTCAAATACGTGAAGTAAAATTTTAAACATCTGCGTTTACGCAAATTATATAAAAAATTAGGAATATGGCAAAATATATCAATGAATAGCCACCTCAGCGAAGGTTTTTCCTATAAATAGTAGAAAGTGTAACTTTCTATAAAGGCAAAATAATTCTGTAAAAACATTTTAAAATCATAATATAAGTATATATTTATATCTTTTCACTCTTTGAATCATTTCCCATTTTTAAAAAAATAAAAATAGATGTGGAAGGGGATTCGATTTAAACGATAGAAAATGTTGTGGAAACAAAATAAGGCATTAATTATACATTTAATAATATTAGAAACATGCAGAAAAGAATGTGCGAGCTTATCATACAAATTGATGATGTTTCATATGATATCTTATAGATCCCATTTTCCCTGGTATTGTATTTTTAAAAATTTTAATGCCTATTATTTTAGTAATTTGTCAATAAAAAATAATCTCAAGCAGTAAAACAATTCTCCTGAAAATTCCAAGCATATCAATATTAAATTTGTGCTAGATATTATCGCTACAGAAGGAAGATCTTAGTAATATGCTTTAATCTTAAAGAAATATTCTAAAACGGAATTTGCTCTTCCTATAAAAATACGCAACGATAAATATTGTTCCTTTCTTTAAAGAGATATTAAATGCGCTTTAAAAATGTGTACTTTAAGGGAAAGAATAAAAAGCATTTTCGCACGAAAGTATTTTTCTCTTAAACTGCGCTTCAGATAAAAGCATGCACCCAAAAATGTATTTTATGTTGCTGCTCCTTAATCTATTAGATCCGAGGAAGAATTTTATGCGATGTAAGAAATGCCACATAACCGAAAGATTGTTTTTATTGTAGGTTATTTAAATATTTCTTAAGTTATCTGAATTGTTTCAATCAATATGTTTATAAAACCTGATAAACATTTAAATAAAGCATTATTTATTACGTGAGTAAAACTGTATTTCTTTGTATTTTTAATCCGAAAATGGCGAGTTTCTGAAATCATTGGTAATGCTAAAAGTCTGGGAATAGTCACAATGCCTTTGAAAAGAAGCAATTTGCTATTTATATGCGACGCCATATAATAGTACGTAATGCTATATAATAGTTTGGAGTAATTTACTAGAATAATATAATAAATTTTTATTTATAATAATATATCAATTTATAAAAGCGCGGCCCCCGACTATGCATGGAACAGCTGAGAAAAATTCCCACTTTGTCCTATGCCAGTATGTTAGCATTGAGTAAATATTATTATTTAATCTTTTTTGAAATTAAAAATTCTAAAATTGAAATTTATGCATTGAGTATTCGAGCAACGTGAAAATATAACTTCAATTGTCTATTACCAAGAAAATATTTATTTAAGTGTAAAAGAAAAGGATTATGGGAGCATCAAATGGTAATGACTAAATCGTCGTCAGAAGGCAAATAAATATCAAATGTATTCTTGCAAATTTTACAATAGTGTTTGCATTTTTTTTATCTTATTGGGAGAAATATATATATATATTTTGAAATATTCAGCTTTTCATACGTGCAATCAGAATTAATCTTTGGATTAAAGAATATATGTTCCATTTTATTAAAGCACTACAAGATTTGTACAAGCACTACATCTTGAATTTGTTGTCATCTTGTAAAAAATCATGTAATATAATTGCATTCTTGCATGATTTTATTTACTTTACATTGTGTAATATAACTGTGCTACTGTATTAATGCGGGGAGAAAATATATTTGAATACATGTGAAGTGATAAGTAAATGATAATTGATTAATTGTTTCTATATTCCATTTATAAATCTGCTAGATATTTATTTTTGATAAAAAAATTGTAAAAGATCAGCGGATAAAAACACTCAGATGAAAACTTAAGAAGTGTTCAGAAATATATCCAATTAGCATAAATCAAAGCTTAATGCTGAATAAATGTGATATTCAGCTTATCGTAGCTGAATTCTTGGAACCGCACTTCTGTGAATAAAAATTCATAATTTACGCAACATTGATTTTATAAATATGATTATTTCATGATGCATAATAATTCATTACGGTATTTTTCAAATAAACGTTTATTGTGTAGAAAAGCATTATATGCTCAGTAATTTATATAAATATAAGTTATAATTTTACCGTAATTTTTATGTTAAATACATACAGCTTCGATGAATAATTTTTTTTTCTTATAAAATATTTCATTTGATAGTTTGTTCAAAAAATACCACATAATTTCCTTGAAATATGCATTGATGAATACAAGAAAATTTGTCAAAGAATTTTAAATGCACACAAAATATTTCTCATTGCTTTCCTGTAAAAAAATCATTTGTGCAATTAGTTAAACGATAAATTTTTGAATATTTAAATCAGTACGATAGTTGCAGTGCATGTGAGTCAATATTTTACAATATCACACACGAAATCATTTCTTAAACAAAATATTTTTGCACTCAAAGATTCTGCTTAACCCCATATTTTTTTCGATAATTATCCATTCCCGATTATAATTCATTGCCGATATTTGAAAACATCAATTTGTAATCATATCTACAAACAAACAACGATCGTTTAGCACTGTCTTAAAGGGAAGATTTAAAAAATCTAACCTGTATCCTCAGAAATGGGGTCTTCATTTTCTGTGTGATTAACCTCTTGCGCCAACGCACACCACACAATTAAAAGTAACAAACACACTGTTTTTATCCCATTCCCTATTATAATTCATTGTCGATATTTTGAAATATCTATGTTATCAATTTGTAATCATATCTACAAACAAACAACTATCGTTTAGCACTGTATTAAAGGGAAGAGTTAAAAATTCTAACCTATATCCTCAAAAATGGGATCCTCATTTTCTGTGTGATAAACCTCTTGCGCCAACGCACACGACACATTTAAAAGTAACAAACACACTGTTTTTATCCCATTCCCTATTATAATTCATCGTCGATATTTTGAAATATCTATGTTTTCAATTTGTAATCATATCTACAAACAAACAACTATCGTTTAGCACTATCTTAAAGGGAAGATTTAAAAAAATCTAACCTGTATCCTCAAAAATGGGGTCTTCATTTTCTGTGTGATAAACCTCTTGCGCCAACGCACACGACACATTTAAAAGTAACAAACACACTGTTTTTATCCCATTCCCTATTATAATTCATCGTCGATATTTTGAAATATCTATGTTATCAATTTGTAATCATATCTACAAACAAACAACTATGGTTTAGCACTTTATTAAAGGGAAGATTTAAAAAAATCTAACCTGTATCCTCAAAAATGGGGTCTTCATTTTCTGTGTGATAAACCTCTTGCGCCAACGCACACGACACAATTAAAAGTAACAAACACACTGTTTTTATTTCTTCTGTCATCCTTAGAAGTTCTTGTCCAAAGTACCGAAGTTTGAAGAAAACTGTTTTTTTAAGTCTCCCTCTTCGATAAAAGAAACGGTCCTTGTCGTAACTCCAAAAGCAAAAAATAGAAGCGAGGAAAACAACATGAACCTAAAAATAAAAAAGGGGAAAGGTACGGACAGGAGGAAAGAATTAGTGATTCCACGGAGAAAATGATCTCTTGTATCCCGAAAGTTTGAGATCCCAAATACACGTCCGCTTACAGCAGTCGCCTCTCGGTGAAATGGTATCACAGAGCACGCATCAATCAGGGTTGCAACTATCTCCCCTGTTGGCGAAACTTCAAACTTATTTTGCGAAGAGAAATCTCGCCAAGACACTTAAAAATCGAAGCGATGCGGGCACTTTTAAGTTTCGGAAAAGTCTCTTCAGCGTAAAATGTATTTTAGGAGTCCACTGGGAATGAACTTTTAGTATGTTTGGTTGTCCCAGATAACTCTGGAAAAATGGTTTTCAAATCCAGGATTTCGGAATGGATTTAAAGAAATGTACATATGGGAGTGTATATGCTCATTTCATTTACGAAGATTGGAACTGCGCAGATGTTGAAAGTGTATTTTTTTCCAATCATGCTTCTTTTCTGATAAGATAGTTTAGGAAAAATAAGTATATTTTATTGTGAGAATTTTTAAACTTTTATAGGAAGCCATATTATTTTTTTCCCCTATTCATTTTCTTCGGGTTTTGTAATCATTTCTGTTAGTAAAATTTCTTAATAACTCCGTAAGTTGCAAAATTTTTTTTAAATAAATCATTGTTATGTTGGAATTCTTATCAGAAATTTGAATATAATGCAATACACTTAATTTTCATTTTCACATTATAAAAATTGAGAGAAAACATGACAATACTATAAATAACACATAAAGCATCAGGTACATTTCTCATACGCGTTAAATGATAAGTAAATGCATAGCTTCCATTACAATTTATATAGGAAAGAGGCGCCGAATTTGGACCGGCGCCTAGATTGGACCGGTATCATAACATCAATTCTATTAAATATTTAGTCTATAAAAGAAGCATATTATGTTGTAAAGATGTATATGGTGTGTATGAAATTATTTTAAAGCGAAAGCGGTACATAGTGACAGTTACAGGACACTGTTTAAATTTAGGTATCATAAATTAATGATTTAAGGCCGTGGTGGCCTAGGGGTGAAGTCTCGACTGCTCGGCCGGAATGTTCCAGGTTCGAAACCCAATTCCACTGAAGATAGTCGTGTATAAGTCCTGTTGCACGTTAAATCATGCGTAGTGGCCAAACGTCCTCCGCTCGTGTGGTGCGGAAGTTTGGAGAGGGGGTGACAGGACAGGTGTCGTCCTCGTCATCTCACCGCGAATCAAAATGATGAGGTCCGTCCTAAAATAGCCCTTGCGTTGCTTCAAAACTGGAAGTTATATATATATATATATATATATATATATATGTGATATTTTAATTTTTTTAACTTCTTTAATTCTTAAATCACTTTTAACGACACCTCATTTTAATTACTTCTACTTTCATTGTAATAAGCGCACTACGACTTTCTTTTCGAGTCACGAGTCTTTACCGGGGAAATTCCCTTTTCTGGGTACTTAAACTTTGTGCACATTCCTATCTGTCCTTTTTCACTCCAACATGTAACGAATAAGAATGTCGCGCTGCTTCGCGCGCTACCTTTTTATATCTGGTCATGGATACGCATATAATATGATTATTTTAACTATTGAAAAGTAAGATACTATTGTCTACGATGGAATAAATGAAGATTGAACAACTGCTGTCTTTTCCTTTACCAAAATGGACTACATTTCACCCTTAAAGCCTGATCTTTCATATTATATATACATAACACCACTTCATGCCCCCGTATCTAGAATCATAATGATTCTTTAATAATAATGACGTTAATGCAACTAAACTAAATCATTAATGATTTTAACAAAACACAATTTAATAATTCATTTTTAATAAGGCAATTAATTTTTCACGAGACAGGAAATACAATGATTAAATGACGTAGGAATGTTTCATTATATTTTCGGATAGGAAATTTCTTTGGCTACAATTTACTATAAATATTTTATTAAAATAGTTTACAAATAAGTTAAGGGAATTTTATTTATTTTTGTTCAAATGTTGCCTAAATTGGTCCACAAACAGTTGTTTAAATTAGGTCATTTAAATCAATGGAATTATTTTCTAATTAAAATAAAGGAATACTTTAGAAAGTAGTTTATCACCAGTTTTGTTCCTCTTGGGAATTAGAAGGGCAAACCAAAAAAAAAATATATATAAATAAATAAAAGGACATGAAAGCCATCAAATATTGGATTAAAAAGTATAAAAACTTAGGATTCATATCATTTGTGAGGAAACAAAGAGAGAAGAGGAAAAAGTGATACAGTGCATAAAACGTCGTATTTGGGTTCATGTATGGTGTACTGGTGTGAGTTTCAGAATAAAAAAAAACACCTTTGTTTAATGGTGCTTAGAGAAATTATGATATAATCTAGGCAACAGGTTTCCTTGCTTGGACCGATGACCTATTTATATCAAACTGCTTTTTTCCTTATCTAAACTGTATTTGATGAAACGTTAATTGCAGTTTTTCTGAAGATAAATAGACTGCAAAAAATTATACTACTTGTTTTTCATTAAATTTCCTTCTCCATCACAGTTCATTTAAAAATGTCCAGCTGTTCCGAGTTCAGCGAATCTCCCCACCTATTTGAAGCTAGCGAGAAAAATTAATTACAAAAACATATTAAGACGAAACGGAAAGAAGTTAAATAGTCCTAAAAAATTAAGTAAAAAATAATTATTGTATTTGTATTATTTATAAAAGAGATACATTTTATTTCTATAAAGACTTATATCTCTATGAACGATAAACATAAAATTCATATATTTTTGGACATTTTATATCACTGAAACTAAATGTATTTTTATGCGTATCACTGAACAATATTTTAATTGAAATATTTTAACAAAATAATTTTTAGCTTTGTTTAAGGAATGAAAAGCCATGAAACTTTATTTCCAGAGTAATTTTAATTTAAGATGAGTCCTTTGAAAGCATTCCATAGTCTTGTGAGTTATTTAATTTACTATATCTGAATAGGCAATTATACAGGGTGATTCAAAAGTCATTACACAAATTTTAATCCTAGATTAAGTATATAAGACAAGACATTTTGGCTATAAAACATGCAGTGGCAAGTATAAAGGATGACGCTTCAGAGGTCTGTTTGACAGTGAATAAATGAAAATTATACATCATATGAAGTGTGAAACACGGGTCTACTGGAATACAAATCCACAATAGCACAGTTGTATGCATAACACTATTGCAAGTCTTATGCAGCAAGACAGATGCAATAGTGGGTAGGACGTACTATCAACAACACACCTTTTGAGGACCTAAAATAAGTGTTCAAAGGCATTGCTGTCCAAAGAGATAAACGCTTCATGTGTTTCTATTCATGCAACTATCTGTTGAGCTATTGTAAATTTGTATTCTGTTAAATCTACGTTCTACACTTTGTCTGCTGAATTTTCTCTTTTATTTAGTTCAGTGACAAAGAGACCTCTGTATCGATCTCCTTTGATTTTGAAATCCCATATTCTAATGTGACACCGACTTGTATCTGTATGCCCAACCTATCCTTTAAGTTTGCCTATACAATTTTGAATCACACTGTATAGTATATGCATCAAATTAAGATATTATGGCCATGCTCCATTTGTTTTTATTTAGATCTTATAATCATGCTGAAAAGGTTTCAATTTTGATAATTACACTTAATATTAAAAAAGGACGAATACGTGTCAGGATCAATGAATGCCGTATCGCAGATGAGAGTTATAGGAAAGTGTCGAACAATTTACGAGGGTACATTTTTGGAAACGTGAAAGTACATTTATAAGTGTCACAAATAAGTAGATATTAAAGGTTTGTTCATACCTCAAATTTGGAGAACAGGATGCATGTGTTCTTGGAAAATGATAAAAATAAACAAGAACAATTCTTGGATCAGACTTCAAGGTTTAATTCATTACTTTTAATTTCTTGTTTCCAAGGTTTAATTCATTGCGTCTAAATTCATTGTTTTCAAGGTCTAATTCACTGCATTTAATTCATTGTTTTCAAGGTTTAATTCATTTCGTTTAATTCATTGTTTTCAAGGTTTAAGTCATTGCGCTTAATTCATTGTTTTCAAGGTTTAATTCATTGCGCTTAATTCATTGTTTTTATGGCTTAATTCATTGCTTATTAAAAAAATTACACATAAATATAAGTCATTGCGTTGGTAAAATTGCAAGTTCTTTTAAGGCTTTCATTTTACACTTTGAGTACCAACTACTTCAAAATATGAATAATTTCATCTTCTGCGATTAACTTTAATTTACACAATTGATATCATTTGCTGTTTAATTGAATTAAATTTTACTGTGTTTTTCTTAAATTGAAATAAATTTTGTCGTATTCTCTTTCGTTATGCCATAATTTTTTCCTTTAAAATGAAACTTGACTACTCCTGCTGTGGATGATACGCTCTCTGCTAATTACATTCTTTAAACATAGACGTATTCTTTTATTGGAATTTCTAATACCAATGTATAACTTTTTCAATACAAAATTATGAACACTTTGAGTTATATGATAACATATATTATTTATTTAGCATAAATAGTTTCATACCACTGATATAGAGTGTTAAGTGACAGATATTTCAAAATTTCTTTAAAAAATCTTAGACGTTTGGCAGCAAAAGAATTTGTACTCAATATTGTTGAACCCATCGTCAAATAAAAACTTATAAATTAATAATACTGATATTTATTGTATGTAACTACACCGTCTTTGGAGAAATTAAAATCAAAGGAAGGTTGAGATTGATAGATGGGAATATTATTGCTATAAAATTACAATATAAATTATAAAAACTAATTAGAAATTTAAAATTAGTGAGCCCTCAAGAGTCAGAAGTCTTCAGAATAATTGATAAATATACTCTCTATATGCTACAAGTTTTTATTAGTTTAGTTGTTTCCAGTAAATGTTGCAGTAATTGTTAAAATTATTACTGTTTTAAGTGCAATTAATTTTTAAATACAAACAAACATAAGCTATGCTCCTCCAGTGTGTAATTTGCAACTATTTTATATAGAGTTTAAAGCAACCATGATGGTATATAGAAAATAAACATAAACACTCTGCAGTAGAGATTTATTGCTATACAATAATCACTGCTATTTGTTATTTAATGGAGAAAAACAGGTTTTTAAAGGAATTTAAAGAATTTCGTATTATACTTCTTTAAATGTTGATCATCAAGGACGAAATGGTATTAAACATTTAAATTTATTTTTCAATCAATAAGCGAAATAAATTTAGCCATTTTTGATCATCCAAAAGAAGATGTGGAAAACTTAAGACTTCGAAATACTATGGAAATAATGCAGTATTTCGCCAAAATACAACTTATTTTTGTTTAATCATTCTCTTTGAACCATAGTAACTAGAACTAAATTATTTTATATTTAAAGCATGGTGCAGAACATATTAACTGAGAAAAATTTTATAATTAAATGCAAATGATTAAACTTAACTTTAGGATTCCAGACACAAATTATTTTTAGAGGCATTAGGATTTGGCAAGAATATATCTGAAATTTAGTTACAAATGGCATAGCACCTAAAAATGTTGATTTTATTTCAAAGAATTTACAAGTTAAAATAAAATAACTTAATAAAAATTCATATCATCGCTAAAATTACTTGCTCAGCTTGCATCAGCAATATATCCTGGTTTAATCAAGACTGTCTCTCAAATAAATTTAACTGGTAATATAATACCTGGTTAAGGTTTGATTAAAATTATTAGAAATGCTGTCTCGAGCCTTCGATGAAACACGAGTATTTAAAAAAATATGAAATATCTAGAATTGAAATTAGACCTTAAAATATAAAAATTTAATATATTGATAGGGTTAGATTAATTTTTAACGTGATACATGGTTTCAATTTATTCATTTTCGTTTTCACAAATTTCAGATAACAGCGAAGTGAAAAGTGAAAGAAATAAATTTAATAGACTAAATTATCAGTTTAGAATTAAAAACTGGTTTGACAGAATTGAGAGAAATCTCAGCTTCTGTCGCTAGCAAAAACGAATTTGATATTTGATACTGTCTATCCAAGCTTTTAAAGTATTCAATTATAAAGAGTATATTATGTAGAAAAGATTTTATTACACCCCAAAGGTTAATTAGGGTAAGAGATTCTGACTACAAAATTAAATATTCAAAGTTAAAATACAGAATATAATGAAATGAATTATTCACGAAAAGGAAACAATTTTATGAAAATTTTATTGCTTTTAATAAAAAAAAAATATTTACCACCTCAGATTTATTAAGGAAAAGCTTACTAATGAGAAACAGGGGAACTTAAATAAAATCGTAATACTAAAATATATTCGCAAACGGAAAGCATCAAGCAATAAATCAAAATAGCAATAAATTTAATGGGAGAATTATTGCATTTCGAAAGTCATTTAAATTATACTATCACTTCTTTTTTAATTAATTTTATTCTTGAGCATAGTTAATGTAGGTTTATTACTTCAGTTTATCATATCCTTTTAAATGGAATATACTTAATTATTAATTAATCTTAGTTATGAATTACTTAATTCATGTGTGAGGAGTTTTAATGTAAGTTTAGTAGAATTGTGACAGCAACTGCTTGCAAAATAAGTTTAAACAATTATTTAATTATTTCCATGCATTTTGTTATTCGAGTGCTCTATAAAACTTTAGAGAAATATTATATTAATGGGTTATTATGAAAATTGTAGCATATATATTCAAACGTAATCTTTATTTCATTAGCCCTTTAAATCTCGCACCCGTCAATTGACGTGCGTCGAATTATCGTACTTTTAGGCTTATAAACTAAAATTTAATCATTAATTAGTCTTGTAATTTGACACAAAAATTACGTAGAATCCATAAGCATCTCAAGTATTCTATGCGTTCATAGATGAATGAGAACGACAGCCCCTTTCCAAAACGGGAGGGGTTATCTTATTAAGATACTGAAAAAAATGGATCCTTAAGGGGTTAACCCGAGAGACCTCGCACCTCCTTAACGAATGCTAAGACGCGTAGGGGTTGTAGAATGACCCCAAACTGAAATCCAACCCTTCTCTGTTAGAAACATTATATTTTTATTTGGAAAAATAACGCTTTTGACTTTTAGACTTTGTAGCGGTTACGATTCACTGCCTTCTCCCTTTTATGGTAGGAGGCGCTACTAGAGCCATCCGGGTTTTTCCCATGATGCCTCTCTCTCTTCTTCTACTGTGTGCTTGTCTTGTGATGTTGTTTTCTGTCTTGCGTCTTGTACCTTTTAATGTACTATGTCGTGGAACTTAGCCATCTAAAAAAATGGTTCCTGAAGTTGAATTGATTCTTCAACAGCGGCATTCCATATGAACATGAGTCTCGTCCCTCTACAACTTCAGGAATACAGTGCTTAAAACAAATCAAATCTACTCCATTATTATCCACTATTAAAGCACGGATTTCTAGAGGTCCGTTTTTCGTGCATCGCTTTCACGTGAAAAGTTTGGTGCGCATTTCTCGATAAAAATATTTGTGCACTCTACAATTAACTGTATCATCTTATCGTTATGAATACCTCCCAACCCTTGAAAGGGCTTGTCACATCTTTCGCTGGTTCTTTTGTTCCAGGTAAGCGCGACACAATATTATGACAACGAATATTCTGCCTAAATTTTCTTTTCCTCCACTGCACACCATCTTGCGATCTAAACCATTCTGAGTTATTAATTTCTTCATTTTCAGAATCTCCGTCCTCTTCCGATTCCGTATTATGTTCGCTGAATCTTTCATGATCTGAAAAATTATCTTCTAAAACATCTTCAGATCTATTGTTTTCATTGTCAAAATCTGAATTTTTATCAGTTTCGACTTCAGCAAGAGGTTTACGTAAACTTTCTATTTCTTTTTCGTATGTAGTCGGCATTGTAGCAACACGTAAAAACTTCAATTCGGAAAGGAAAGCAACAAACTGAAAGTATCAGCCAAGTGAAGTAACTGGCCTATAGAACAAACTGTAATTCTATAAACCTAGTAACTGACCAAACGTGTATTAGGGCACGAAAAATTCCGGAAATACTTTCTAAATACTCAGAAAAGGCAGAGGGGTATGACTAACACAGGTACTGGAAAGAAAGGAATGAACAGGTGGCTAGTTTTTTTTGGGGGGGGGGAATCGGAGTTTTCCGAGGACATGGGGTCATGAAATGACCCCGCGCGTCCTCTCGGGTTAAGAACAAAGGCACTATTTATAGCTTTTAATTGTTTAACCCCTGTAATGGTAAAAGAAAGTGATGGTAGTTTTAAGTATAAAAATTTAATAGCTACACGCCTTTTTAGAGTTTATTTTTAAATATATATTTCTTGTTAGGTATATTAATGTTTAAATAAAATATTTCCAATAGTATTATTTTGACGCATTGTCATCGACATTCTTAGTTTCAATTTAAGATCTTCGTTCTACAATTTTCTCATAAGAAAGAAGAAGAAATCAGACATTTGATATCCAAGTGAAATATATCTATCTACTTTATCACTAAAAAAGGTGCTCAAAAATATAAGCGGTCTTAGAAGAGAAACAAATAACTGACTCTTTATTCTATACAGCAGAGCGCATGCCTATAAAATATTGCATAGAAAACGCATTTTCATTTTCTTTCTTAAAAACATCAAATTATTCACAGCCTTATAAAACTGACAAGAAGCGGGCTTCTCAAGTTTCATCAAGAACATGAATTTTCTGTGACCGAAAATCCCCTATCTACTTTTTTTCTTGGCAATGTCGAGAATGCAGGACGAAATGAACGATCTGTAGAAGTAGTTTTTCCTTTAACGGAGTGGTGTTGCAAGAAAAACCACCTCTCCTCGCGTATACTAGCGCAAATATTTAGTTTCGCTAATGCATCCTTCTTTAAACAGTAAAGCAATGATTTCTCGTTGAGGAAAGTGCTAAAACGAATATAATGAGTGGCAACAGTGATATTTAAGGGGAAAATGTTTATCCGGAAATAGGCCGGAGAGGTAAGCAAACAAATGGAATTACATTGTCGGCTACTTTCTACGAAAAGGGACGGGAAAATAGTTGATTATAAATTTCAAGATCAAAATGTTTATTCAAAATATGTTTGGTTTGCTTTGTAGACAAGAAGTTACAAGGTTTTTAGATTATTATAATGGCAAAATGAGACAGATAGACTTCTAATTTTATCTATAGTTTATTTAGTGATTATTTTTATACAAAATATTTTCGTTTTGTGAAAGAAACTACAATGTTTCTTTCGTAGCTCAAATTATAATGTATATTTACATGACTTCAGCTTTTGATACGAAAAATATTTGAGTTGCAAACTTTGGTTGTAATGATACAGTCTACTATTTTTCCGAGATTACTTTTGATAACAGGTGACTGAATTATATTTATTATGCGAATTTAATAGATATTTTATTTTCAGCATAACATGATATTATAACTTTGTTGTCTACCATAGGATTGATACAATGAATAACCTGAATATTCAGTCATAATTTTTTTATTCTTAAAGTTAGTACCTTCTAATTTTTACGTAAAGAGTAATTCTTATGGCAAGTTATGGCTTTAGGATTTTCTAATTTCCGAAATACTGTTTTTATGAAGTATCATATTCGATTATTGTCGTTTGCACATGTAGCAAAACTAGAAGAATTTATTTAAGTCATAGAACATTTATCATGGAGCAAAACTCTAGTTATGTTAGATTTAATTGTTTTATATGTTTGCTTTTAAAGTAAAGTTAATTTCTGAAACAAAATTTATCAAAAAAAGGGAGAATAAGCATAAAGCACCCAAGTCATACTAGTATTAAATACAGTTTTCATCCAAAAAGTGCGGTAAAAATTAACATTTACACTACTTACATTATCTTACAGCATAAGACATGCGACTTTATTAATGTTATTATTTAATCATCATTATAAAATATTTTGATGGAACCAGGATATTTTTGCATAATTTATATTTAAATATGTAGAATTCCTGAGTGACGCAATGTATTAGCAATAATTAATTTTGAAAACAAAATTTCAAAAGCATAGCAAATTATTTTTGAATATTCATATGAAAACCAACCCAAACTCAAGAAAAACTTCATGCTGTAACTTGATAACATTTTGAAATGTAATTCTCTTCTTGAAAAGTATAAAGATCATGAAAGAACAACAAAGCACAGTACAACACGCTTGGTGGCGTCCACGTTTGGACTGTGATTGATTCCATTCACTTACTTTGTCAACAACATTAAGAACCATAATTTATTAAATATTGTTACAAAATATTTATGTGGGTGTATGGTGTAAGCAGTCCAACACGCAGGATAATGCAGGATGAAGGTTTATTCACAAATGTGCAGGAAAACACGTAGCACAGGTAAGAATAGATCTTGCACAGATTAGCAAAGTAAACAGACAACAATTCACAGACAATAACAGTTCAGCACTTTGAGATTTGGCAACACAAACAGTCAGCAAATCACTAATAACGATAATAACAGCACTTTCGATAGCGCGCAGCTCACCGACTTCCTAGCTTGCACTGCAGACGAAACTCCAAAGTCGTTCCAGTGGATAAACACACTCTCTTCCCTGATGGAAGACGGATAATTATATACTCTCCCCTACAGGCCGTGACGTCACATAGAGTCTTCTCGTATATTCAAGCGTATTTTCTTTCCTAATAGAGATATCGAGAAAAAGATCGCATTTTCTGGAATCATCGATTTGTCGCCAAAGTCCTGGCTGCTGCCAGTTATCCCATACTTACCCCTGTAAAACTCTCTTCCCAACCATAAGACTAACATTGCTGGGAAGCGACTTTCCATGTTCGTAACAATATTGAATATGGCGCATTTCGTTTATCAATAATTTTTTATTATTATATAAATTTATGAAACATGTTCTGTGAATTTAATAACATTATATAACTAAGTTTACGTAAGCAATCGAGTTAAATATTCATCCATACACATTCTTGAGATAATAATTGCATTTTCTTTACTCATTATACCTCCTGAAATTAAATTACTAAGACAAGCATATTGTAGAGCTAGAGAACATCCTGAATATGATATACTTTAAAATACAGCAAGGCATCACATGAAAATTTTCTCCCTCTGCTTTAGCAGTAGTTTGCTGTAGATAGTAAATATTAATGAGGAGGTCACTTATTGAGAGGACAAGTAACGAATACATCCATGATCTCTTGTCTGAACTTGAAGTGTTGTCACTTTACGAATAGAGAATGCGGCATATTTCTCTGTGTACACATCAGCTTCCGTTGGAATAACGGATACAGAATCTAGATCTATGGTCTATTCTATGGCAGTCGTTTCAAATTCGACTGCCAGCTTCATAAATTTATTAACTTAACACGACATACGAATTTTGTGACTTGTTTAATATTAATTTAGCATTGTATTCAATTTTCAGATAATTCATGTACATGATTTCTATTATCATTTGCCGTTACACTACATAACGTTTGCTTGTTTTGTTTAGATTTATGGCATAAGTGACAGATACAGCCAAATTACATCAAATACTCAACGATTACGGAGTTCAGGATCAGTCAACAAATTTAAGAATATTTCAATGCCAAAATTTAAATTATGTTCATCTGAATTAAGATCTGTAATCAAAATTAAAATCGGTAAAATCCGAGGATTGCGCTTTAAATTCTATTTAAGCTTATAGTAACCATTTTGAAATGATTTTCTGTTAAGAAATAAAATTTTTGTATTTACTCAGGATGGTCCAAATGCATTTAATTATTTGGACCAAATCCATATTGGTCCAAATAATTACATGCATG
>BGPR01027034.1:0-21061 GCA_013235015.1 Araneus ventricosus
TCTTTACGTTTTCAGTTTTTTTAGTATTGCTACCAAGATTTGAATGAGAGTAATGAAATGATTACAGGCAAAACTGAGAGAATGCAGCCAGCTTGGCAGGTTTTGCTTTATACTCATGCTTGCTTTTACAATTATGCTATGATTGTTTCTTATTTGTTATATATATATATATATATATATATATATATATATATATATATATATATATATATATATATATATATATATATATAATATAAATCCAAATATAACTAGTATATAATCATACGAAATAAAATAAACAAGAGGTAAATCCTATATCAAAAAGTCCATTATTTGAACAGTAATATTTTAAATAAAATCTAATAAATTGGAGGTATAAGATGCCATGAAATAAAATTCAAACATTATATATCCCAACAAGTAGAAGAACTGTTATTTATTAATAATGATAAAATAGGCTTGGCAAAGTAAATGGGTTTTCAGCAATTAAAGCAAAAGCTTTGGCTGTAAGGCAAGCTTTATTAAAGTTAATTAATTTTGCTGTGCAAACCATCCTGTTATGTGTTGAAAAAAAAATGGTGAAAAAACAAGAACGGGGTAATTTACCTGAAATATTATATATATATATATATATATATATATATATATATATATTGCATATTCTGCTGATTCAGTTTTTTAAACCTTGGTAGATCCACTCCAAGTCAAGATCTAATGTAGTTACCTCAGAAATGCATCTTTCAGTCGTTTGTGTGGAATTCAAAATATTTTATTCTTGGCTCTAAAAAAAAAGTAGTTTGGTTATATCTTTCCCATTAATTTCCGCAATTTTTTCTTTCATTTTTTTGTCACATATATTTATTTTCTTACAATTTTTTATGTATTTTCATCGCTTTCTTTTGTCACTACATCATAATCTTAATCGAACTTTCTCAACTCAAGTGAAGCGCGAAATCATTAATATGATAGCTGCATGACATCAGGTTTCCAATGCTGACTCAGCATTCAGTTCTGTTCTTCTCTCATGCTGTATCATCTTCCCATTTTAAAGAATTACATGCAGTCTTAGTCATTTTTTTTGGCTTTTGTATCTAAACCCTCGGGAGAAACACGTGTTCTATTAACTGAGCTAGACGCATCGTTACATGAAAGTGCATTAAGTGATTTTCCTAATTAATATGATTAGGTAAGATGGGTAGTACAGGTTTCACCTCTCCCTTGACTTCCGTCCTCTTTTTTACTGAAATACTTTTATAAGTGTTATGTGTGAACATGTCAGTTGTATTTGGTACAAAATATTAAGCATATATATATATATAAGGTAATGTAGAGGTAAATTAAAAATATAATGTAGATGAAAAAGTTTACAGAAATTTAGGTTTTCCAATTTGAGTTTAGCTTTGATTATCTTAACTAGTTGTTGATAAACGTAGAAAGCTGTTTGGCGTCGTTAATTTTGAACTAAAGTGATAGTAGTGACGACACAGCTCACCCCTCTCCAATACTCAGCTAACGGAGGTAAGTTTCCACTAGATGATTTAAATTACAGCACCTGGGATTCAACGGCCAACAGGCCCTAAAGCCTTCACTAGGCACCACCGCTCAATTTTAGAGGCTAATTGTTTGAACAATTCAGTAAAGTTTTGTATATTAGTATGTTTCTTTATAGAATAATGTAGCTTAAGTAAGAACATTGCTATTATGTCTCATATAGTAAGATGTAAAAGTTTCATAAAAAATTTGAATTTTACGTCTTAAATAGAATTTGTCTATGCATAATTATTAATAGTTCGTTTTATAATAGTTATTAGTATTGTACGTCAATTTCTCAATAGTAGTTATAACATAGTTATTTGCAATTTAGATTTATTAATATTGTCGTTGATAGGTTATTAGATCTTAGAGCTACAGTGTTAATATTTTCTCTACTTTTATTACTCATGTTGAATGATTTTTGCGGCTTATATTCCCTTTTCTATCGTCCAAATGTGAAGCTTCGTGGAGGATTGGCGCCAGAAGTGAATTAACCTTTGTACCTAGTCCCCAGGCTAGTTAGACCATTTTGATTGTAGGTGCAAGTAAGGATTATTCCTTTCAGTTTGGTTAATGTAGTGCTAATGTTACTTCAACGTTTCAAAGTTTCCGATCTCTTAAGAATGTATGATTATAGATGGGATAAATTTAATTTAATCTAATAGTACATATATATTTTAAAATAATGTACGGTGGTTGTGGCAGAATCGATATTGGTATATTTTGATGTTTTTTTTTTTATATAATAATATATAAACTTTTTGGATTTAAGTCACTTGACAGTGATAGATCTCAGAAATTTCGAATGTGCATGAGAGACTGAGTACAGCCATTCGAGCTACACTGCAAAAAAATCCTTAAATCTTACAGTTTTAGAGGATGCAGCTGGGTTGCTTATTTAAAACCGTAAAGTTGAAAATAAATCCTAGGCACAAACGGTTTTACCATAGCAGGAACCACGTATGTACGAAGTAAGTAAATCCATGATATCACAACGAGTTTTTTACCGTAGAAAATTAAGTTTTCCTCATAAAATTAAGTCATCAGTAAGTGCGTCATAAGACTGAGTTGAGTTGTTTTTTTCCTTCTGTCGGGTTGAAATGTACTTGTGTGATTATCAATTGGAATATTATTAAATCAACGATTAATTAAGTAGTTTATCCAGATATAATTCTGTAGATGAACTTACTTGGACAATTTCCCGTCGCAAGATGGTGATAAAACTTCTAGACTCGCTCCGAGCCGGAATCAACCGCGGCATTGAGAATAAAGGACCGTCAAGCTCTAACCACTGGATCCACCGGAACTTAAAGTGAAGTAAAATAATAATCTATGAGTACACACAAAGTCACTAGCCAATAGTGGCGTACCTGGTGTGTAATAAATCAACTATTGTCAAGAACATACGTGTTTTTTAAGTTAAGCCTCGCGAGGTAACAACAGTTACTGCAACATGTAAACAGTAGCGAAGATGGAACCTATTAAAAAACATGAAATGAATGCAATTAATACATTTTAAAAGAAGGAAGAGTTATCATACGGAAAGACAGTATGACGAGAAAAATAAGAATTTGAACTGACGGTTTTAAAACCGTTTGATGTACTTAGGAAGACACGGTGAAGAAAACCGTTTTTTCTAATCAAACAGCTTAAAATCGTATATCGGAAAAAGTCCGGGAAAAAAACGGATATTTTTTTTTTACAGTGTATAAAGAATCTACCTGAATTGACAGTATCTGAAATCTCCCGATGTACTTTGAAAGTATCAAGAGCGGTGATTTTGTGCAAGTCTTGAAAGCTTATAAATAGACCCTTACAATAATTTGACGGAAAATTCCACGATTCAGTAATCGAAAGGCGTCTTTCGATCAAAGAGTAAGCCTTCGTGTTTGTTCTCGCACTTAGCTATCTGTGGGGAAAGAAGATGCAAGGGTGGGGAGAACTAAGAGTCGGCTGCTGCTAAGTGTCAGCATGTCGATTCGACGGCAAATGGATAATCGATGTATTTTAACGATCTCTATAGCGTCTTCAAGAAGAAAATGGAGTAAGATATAAAAATTCGGCGACTCAATAACTCCAATTTTCGCTATTCTTCTTTTTTCGAGTTTGACTCTTGAAAAGGTTCGAGTTTCTGTAGCGATGCAGATGGAATTTCTTCGAAGAATATTTCCGAGCTTTCATCAATCATCAACATTAGCTCGACAATTCATGATAAAATTCCCTATGATAGTTACTTTGAAAAGAGTGTTCTCAGCAGATACAAGGGAAGGTTTTTTTCTACTTTAGAAACATCGTTTGAGGTTTAAAAATATCGTCTGTTGCATTATCATGATTTGCAGTTTTAAAGGCTGATAAACAGACACGGGTCGACGAATTTGTTTTTGTTAGTAGAATGATCAAAAGAATTTATTCATATAAGCTATCAAACTAGATTTAAATTTACCACTTTACAGGGAACATTTTTTGTCTATTGATGATATATTACAATAGTTGTGAGATTATGATTGGTTGATAAAAAATTCCTTTATTACTTAATATCTTTTAAAAAATTTTTTATTAATTTCATTAATAATTGAGTTAACAAATCAAAACATTTTTAAGGATTTTGAGATAAGAAAGCTGAAACATTCAGATTTTTGTATTCATGAAAAATTGCTATAACTTCTGCCAACCTTATTTTTCTGTCACGTTGGCTTTCGGCGTATTGACTATCTCAAATATAGTAATAATTGAGTGGCGAGATATAATAATAATATTGAGACGATTTTTAAAACCTTTTCGATGGTAGAAGTATTTGATGTATTATTTTTTCGAAGCTATTAAGAATAGCAGCTCTAATCAATAAGTGTCAAAATACCTTACCACAGGTCATTAGCAAATTGATGCAGATTTGGTCAAGGTCACGTTTTAGTCAACTATAACCCTTTCTAAGGCAGTACCTTAAAAGGTTAAAGTTATCACTTAAGATAAATAAACGTATTTTAAAAAAATTTGGGTAAAATTTGTGGTTTTACCAGGAAATAGGAAAGCTATGATTTCGTGCTAAGAAAGAGGATTAAAAGCTATGGTTTCGTAAACTAACAATGTGCATTTCAAACGGTAGACGTAACCAGAAAGCAAGTTGCCTATCCTGCCTAGACACAACTGGCACTTCAGGAACGTCACCAAGACATCACGGATACTGAGGTCAGATAGCCTATATAGCCACGGCCTCACAGCACCTAAAAAAAGAACGTTCGTTCCGTCATGGAGGTAATGGTCAACTCAACCCACAGTATAGAATGGCAGGGAGCGAGGGCATGCTTACTAATATCATGATGACTTCTCATGCATCTACTCGTAATACGTCGGACATTTCGGTAAAAGAATGTCCAAAAATACCACCTGATTTATAACTGCACCTTTCGCTACCTATCATTTAAAATAGATTCAACAAAACTCTAGTATTTTAAAAAGCAGGGATAATCCAGACAAAGAAAGATTTTTAAAGAATAAAACACGAAAGAATATATAAAAGCTATCATACATATAACAAGATATGTAGCTTATATTAGAAAAATGTACTACAAGACGTATTAATTTGAAGTAATAGCTCAAATTCAAAGTTCAGATTATTTGTCAGATTGTTTTTTCCATTAAGCTCATCAAGTTGTGTATAAAATAAATGCACAAATTATATTATAAAAATACACAAAAATTTCTATAATACTCCAGTAAGGTCAGAATCATAGCGATTTAAGTAATTTTCTTTTTTAATTGATGATCTACTATAAAATCAGCGGAGTGGCTTCCCTAAACTTTCTCCGTATCTTCTCAAAAAAATTTATCATGCCCCCCCCCCCTTGCGTAGATAAAATTTGAACTATGCTTGCACTAGAATGACAATGACTCAGAAGGTTTTTCATTGTAGATTAAGCGAGTTTGCAAAATGTTGAAGATCAAATTCAAGAGATGACTAGTTATTAAACTCATTCTTTATTTTCTATTACACTCTAGAAAGTCCGCTAATGCGAGGGCGTGTCACGGCAGAAGAAGAAAACAGGAGAAAATAACGTCGTTCGCTATCAGCTGAATATAGCATTGCGCAATGAGATTGCTTCAGTACTGAAGTAAAAAAAATTGAATATGCAATTTCCTTTTTTTAGACCGATTGAAACGAAATTCGAATTTGCAGATCTATAATTAATGTTGCACCGTGCCAATGCACCAATTTTATTTATCAGCCCAAGGTGAGGAATAATTTTTTCAAGTATGTGATTATACAGCCGACAGACCATCAGCCCTTCATTAGTTTTGTCAAACTTTTTATTACTACATTCATGATGATAAAAACTGTGTACCAAATTTTATCCATCTAGCTGTTCAAGTTTTTGAGTTATAGTGTTCACATAGAAAGTGGATAGAAGAACTTCCCGTAGACAGATTTTTGTCCAAAATTTGACCAAATACCTACAAAATGTAAGATCACATACCAAATTTCATCTCCGTATCTCTGATAGTTTCCGATTTCGAGTTATCGTGTTCGCTGACAGACATAATTCCCAAATTGTGTTTTTCGGACTCAGGGAGGTCTAAAACGTGGAGATTCGTCAAAATCTAGAGTTCGAATTTTTTGACGATTACAATACTTTCTCTTTGTATTTGTCAAAGAAAAAATATTCTGCACAACCAGCCAATAAAGACTTGGTACGGGGATAGGTTGAGGTTAAAAGTCATGTTGTAACTGTAACTTCAAACATTTCTTCACTGTTCTCGACCGAGGAAGATGATAAATTCCTTAGTTTATTCTGATTCAAAAAGTTTGTCTTCTTGAAAAGAATCTTGAAGCTTTGCAATTTAAGATTTTTTTTCAATGCGAAACAAAGATTACATATTATTTGATTTTCCATAAACTGGAATGGAAATAAATGTTAATAAATAAATACAAACAATGTAACAATGGAAAAATTTTAAAAAACACACACTTTTATTAGTATACTAAAAAATAGAATTTTTTTAATTTAATTATTTTCCATTTTTTGGCCTTTCATTCCTAGTTCATTGTTTCATTTATTATAGAACATTGTAATCAATTGTTTCTCAAATTCATATCATTCATTGTTACAAATTCAATATTTTTGTTATTTTCTAACTTTCTTCAGCAGATTTCATAATACATTTTTATAAATACTACTAGCTGTGTGGCCCGGCGTTGCACGGGCTATCACGAATAATAGGATATTCGCGGTCGGAAAGAATTGAGGTCACGTGAGACCTTGGGATACATATATTTTCATATGCCCGCCTCCGTTTTTTTCTACTATCAACAAATATTGTCACTTACTTTCCCTAACAAACGTTACGAATTTAAACACTTTAATACAAAAAAAGAAAGAAAAAAGCATGGAAATGTTTTTTTCCATTGTCAATAAATCCAAACACAGAAGCTCGCTCAAAAAGAAATACCAACTTCCGTTGAATAAATAAAAAAATGCAACACCGGATGTGAAAACTAATAATAGGGGAAAAAAGAATCCGCCGTGAATGAATTCACCATGCTGCCAATAGATGGCAGCACGTGAATTCATTCATTTTGACGTTTTTAATTAATATCTTTTTAACTAATTATAATTTCGGAATTTAAGTAGTCGAAATGAATTCCTTGGATTATTTTCTATCTTTTGTTACTTACGGCTAGTTTCAGGATTCAGTGGTTCGTGAGAAGATAGAAGGACATAGATACATATGTTTGTTTACCTTCGAATTTTAATAGGATCGATGGAACCCTTAAATCAATTTCTTCTCACATTCATAACCAGATGGCGTCACTAGCATGAATTCAAAATTCAATTATATTAACCGATTAACTGATGATTAAGTATTACAATAGTGCATTTATACCCATATCTAGAATACCAAATGGGTAGCATTTGGCCTACCTTTTTATGTCCCATACTCTCTGTTTAAAGAAAACTGGGAAGAAATGCGAAAATAGTTTTAACTGGACTGATTATTATTATATCATGAGAACTTTTATCAAAGATATAAACTTATAATACCAAATGGGTAGCATCTGGCCTACCTTTTTATGTCCCATACTCTCTGTTTAAAGAAAACTGGGAAGAAATGCGAAAATGATAGTTTTAACTGGACTGATTATTATTATATCATGAGAACTTTCATCGCTGACTCACATGAAACACACATATATAGCCCAGATCTGTTCCCTTCTCGGTAACGTCCCCAATGTCACTCCAACAAAATTTCCTGCTTTAAATAAGACTAAACAGCATTATTCAGCATTGTTAGAATCGCAACCTAATGTAAATCAAATTTAAACAGTAATTATTTCATTGTTAGAAGATAACTCCCCAAATTTCAGCTTCATTTAAACTAAGAGTCATTGCCGTTCTACTTCAAATTTAATAACTTGTAAATAGTGAAATAAAATTTTCTACTGATTGAGGCAAAATTATCCTGCTAGGATCATTGCCTTTGGAGAAATTTTAAACTTATATTAACTATATACTCTGTCTTATCAGTTTTCAATATAGTAAATCTCGTCAGTATATCATGCGTGATATGACGCCATGATGCAGTCTGATTATTTTATTACAATCACAGATATAATTTTACATCATTTTGTCAACGTTTGACAAGTAGAAGTGCTTGCTCTTGGATGAATTTCAAAGCAAGAATTCCTCGGAAATTTTAACTTGACTTTGGTTTGATGTGCTTCGAGTAAATTACGGTTATTGAATTCATACGCAAAATTGCTAAAATACCCGGTACATTTCCATTTGTACACGGAATGTTGTTTACCAAAAGGCATTTTGAAGAAATGTGTAAAATAATACAAAATAAAAAGATTCATTTCCTTTCTTTATAAAACATATGTTTATTTTATTTGTTTCAACCAAAGCGTTTACTTTCGCATTATATATCTTCTATTTATACATCAAATTCATTTGAGAAATTAGAATGAAGAGGCAATTTGCACCTGTCATACCATTACGGGTGATTCTTTCTCTAGTATACAATTGTTCGTGAAATATTCTGATTTTGATGAATATCGATTTTCAGATTGACTGAATAAAACAAGTTTTCTGGAATCTCCAACTGGATCTCCCATACGCTTGTGTGTATGTGACCATGATAACTCAAAACTGAAAAAGCTAGACAGAATGATGATTTGCATGTATTGCTTATTACACTTAATTTGTAGACCAGCAAAATGTTGACTCAAATCCATTAAAGTGTAAGCAATGCTTGGTTCATTCCTGTGTACTACTGTGTACTAAGTTCCAACCCCAACAACCAGGCAAAGAAATTTTATATATGGTCAATTTATCATTCATCCAAACTGTTTGATTCTATCAAAAGCTCTGACTAATCACCCGAGAGAGGCAATTGTTCCAAAAATGGAAGGTCCTAGATCAGGGCAAACCGGGCACTGCCTGGCGCCAAAGTGAGGTGAAGGAAAAAAAACAGTTTTAATAGATATGAAATAAAGTCAACTATTTTAAAAAAGTTGTTGAATATATTATTTTAGTTCCAATGAGATCACTTAATAATCCTAACTAAAGCTGATATCAAAAAATTCCTACCATAAAATTAAGTCATTTTGTAGGCAATATATGCATATTCTCTAAATAAAAGTTTGACACTTAGTGTATATACATTATGTGGAATTTTAAAAATATGCTGATCGGGAGGTTACATTGTTGTCTCCTGGTTGTCAAAGGTTTTATAGCTTGTATATTCTGATTATGTTCTGTATACGATGGTTAAACCTGATTCCTGAGAAAATTGGAGAGGAGGGCATCATAATAATGCCTGAGTTCATCTTTCAAAGATAAGGAAATCTGTCTTCCTCCCCCTAAAACTACAAATACAGCTGACACTGTCCGAATTCCTAATGGAAAACCTCATTTTCCTTCTGTATGAGCCAATTTTAACGGTACAGCGCCCAAGGCAGCAGCTGGAAATCAATCACTATCCCAAAAGGAGTGGAATTTCTGCAGTGATAACTGAACTTTTCTTGACTTGGCCGCCATCTTGTGCTTTGAAGGTCGTTTGAGACGTTTCCATTGAAAGAAAGTTAAACCAGAAAAGGCACTTACATTGCAGACGAGAATGCCATAAAGGATTATTATTCTCTGAAGGAGCTGGGTAAACATAAATGTAAGTTAAACGCAACTTAAAGTTCTAATAGCTGCTGCCACTGATATGTAATTAATTTATAGGCTCTTTCTATTTACTCTTTTATAGTAATTGAGACATGTTTGCTGTTTTATTCATCATCTGAAGTAAGAAGATGGGAAAACTTTATAGAACGGTGAGTATAGATTTGTCTAGAAAAGAGAGCATTTATCAAAGTATAAACATTCTTTTTTCCAGAACTTGGCGGGGGGTAAATAATGTCTGCCCATTGCTGTCTTTAATTATTTCAAAAGTTTTTTTTTATTTCAAATAAGAAATCATTTAGTTAGATTCTGCAAAATTATTATTTCCGTTCTATAGTTTAGAAGAATTATCTTCACCTATTATCAGTCATCTGGAATATTATTTAAATGGTTAGATATCTCTTCTTTCTTTTGTGATAAATCGAGTGAGAGATGCACTCACCATCTGATTCGACGATACTGGCAAAAAAAGGGTACCAAAGCATATGGAAACTGGATTAGAATGGGCGAAGCAGTTAGTTTTCACTAAAATGCCAGTGGGAAAAGAATCCTTCCGTTGAAAACATATTCACTAGATTGAAAATAAGAAATATGTGAACAAACAACCAAGAAAATAAATACTTTAAAATAATTTCGTAACTGCCAGCGTACAACGTAGCTCCTGCTCAATACGATGAGTACGTCTTCTCCCACGCGCAAACAGGTGAATTTTTGTACTAACTTTCCGAATCGGCAATCTAAATCCATAATCTTAAACCAGAAATAGGGCCCATATCGAAATTGACAAATGCCTCAAAACGATGATAACTTCAACTGACATCATATTTTTTGTTTTGGCTTCACCTAAACTTAAACCGTTAGATGGACCTATACCAATGTCAGTGTTTGACGATACATTACTTGATTACTTTTGTTTATTTATTTTACTGGGGCAAACCATAGATGAAATTGCTCTTCAGTCAAAAATATTTTAAACGACGCAATATGCACCAGATGCTTTATGGCTTTTTGTTTTATTCATGTATGTAGAAAAATCGTAGTTCAAATTCCATACAGCCTCTGGTCCTAATAGTTTATATTCAAAAAATATTCACAGTAATATCATAACACATTGTCTGGAAAATCGCACTCCTTCTACGAGCTCAACTAGCATTTTAAACATAGTTCCAAAAAATCAGAAAAAATGCCAAAACAATATGTAATAATTAACTATGCCCAAAAATAAATGAAAAGCCAAGCTTTCTAAATAAAATTAAAATATGGAACTTTAACCAAAACTTTCCTGAGTTTAAACATCTAGATACTTGTCCCAGCCTAATTAAAGGCTTTTAAATGAAGGTATTTTTCTTTTTGCATTCGATAATCCTATCGTTTGAATTCCCAGTCTATTCCTCAGAAGCAAGCAAAACAAGTTGTTTCACAAGCTTCTGGAGGCATTGATCATCGTTTTAATAATAGATAATACGATTTGGTAATGCTTCCGCCTGGTTTCAGTAAACATCCAACGGGGAAAACATTCTTGTACTTGAGAATGGTTAATGAAAGAAACTGAGGATTTGGGTGAGTATTTCGCCATCGTAAAGGAATACATCTCAAATTACTGAAAATTAAGATGTCTGATATAAAATGAATCTTAATATTAGTTTTCTATGTCGATAAAGTTCAATAGGATGCGGTTGATCTTCTGACAGAGATTATGACGACAATTTTGCGTATATTAATTTTGTAAATAATAGACATCACTTTATGTACTTCTTGTTGTATATTGTTGACTAAACTAAAGTAACTAGTAGGAACTGGAATTTATGCACATGTCTCAAATAGGGATTATTACAGAACAGAATCGTCATGTCTCTTACTCCCTCACTGTGACCAGACCGTCTCTCAATTCCAGTTTTGATGGCAAGATGCGGAATTTTGTTTTAAGAAAAATAAAACAAAAATTATGAAAGAAAGCAAAATATCATACCTATATTACAGCACAGTGCATTTTCACTTTTTTTAAATTAGTTCGTATAGTCTTCTTTTCTTTAGATATATACTCCTTTCTTTATTTGAAGGGGAATGTCAGACTGAGCTACTAGTTCTAACTGCTGGAAAGCTAGCTAGGAGGCCGAAAAGATCTGCTCTTTCGCTAATGAATCAACGCCGATAATCCCACTTGGTGTCAGAGACCCGGGTTATTAAGGACCCTTTCTTTCAGCCATTCTGTTCGTAGTTTGGCGCTGGCTTCATATGCCAGGCACTGGTGAAACATACCCGTGGCATAGTGAAGTGCCCACCCCACCCACAACTGCAGTGACTGCTGTCGAGACAGGTAAAACCTTTTGAGGTAGGCAGGAAAAGCAACCATGTTGAGAGAAGAAGATAACATCCCTGAACCCAGCGTTAGTGATGAGACGAATCGAGGCAAGATGTTATAGATCTTCCTGCCTGTATCGCCATTCTTTTCCATAAGTGCCTCTGGCCACCTACATGCCTGGAGGAGGCCTTTGGTGTGCGGTTTAGGTTTCATGTGAACAGGCTGCCCATGTTGTGCTTCGCGTCTTTGCCAGTTGGTCCGCTCTCCTCATTGCATTGTTTGCATGCGCTGCAACCCAAGAGATTTTATTCTCGGATTTGTAAGGAGGATCTTTGAAAATTTTTCCTGGCTGGTTCTTTGCTCTGGTAATTTCTTTTGAATGGTGTTCGGTTGCATTGACCGCCCTGGCAATAGTCTCTCGACCGGTTTCAAATGAATTATTTACCTAGAAATAGAATATGACAGGGTTTCCACTATGACTGAGTCTGTTCCGGACTGATAGATCCTAAATGAACATCTATTACTATTTTGTATCTTAATTACAGTGTAATTTTGAAGTTCGTTGCGTCAAACAAGTTTAAAACTCCCCTTTGGTATTGAGATTGTTTTACTTTTATTAATGTTAACTTGCAAGTAGGCGCAATATTCGCAACTGACAAGTTCAAGCTCACTGAACGTAAACTATTATACTCCACGTAAGGATATCTTAAAATAATCTTTTAAAAAAAATGTATTTGCATTAATAGCACAAATTAGTACACCAGAATTGTCAAAAAAAATTCTTGTCATGTCTTTCATTTCTGAGAAGCTCGTTTCTGCGCCGTCCTTGTGACATAAGTAGATTTGCCTTGCTGTAATTCTGATTTAGTCACCCTCAATTTTGAAAAGTAAAGCCTACAGAAATTGTAAGTATGAAATTTCGCACTTCAATCCTAAATTGCAATGTGAGTTAAAGGAATTAAACTGCATAGAACATTTAGGGTGGGTTGATATTAGCGAAATTTGCATCCTCATCGCAGTCGGATCCTTTCATCGCAGTTCTCGTGATCCTTTTCAATGGAACTTGTGATCCTCTCATCACGTGACCTTTGTGCTTTTCATCGAAATGTGTGATCCTTTCTACTCACGAAACGTGATCCTTTCATCGTGAACTCGGTTATGCTTTCATCGAACTTTGTGATGCTTTTCAATGGAAATTTGTGGATCCTTTCATCGTGAACATGTGATCCTTTCACGTGAACTTGTGATCCTTTCATCGTGAACTTTGTGATCCTTTCATCGTGAAATTGTGGATTTTCATCGGAAATTGGTGGACTTTTTCATCGAAATGATCCTTTCATCGTGACCATTGCAGATCTACCGAAATGCGATCCTTTTCACCGTGAACTTTGGATCCTTTCATCGAAATTTATTTACCGAAATTTCAGATCTCTTTCATCGTGAACTTTGTGATCCTTTTCATCGTGAAAGATGATCCTCGCATTGTGAACTTTGGTGATCCTTTTCTCGTGAACTTCAGATCCCTCATCGTGAACTTTGTGATCCTTTTCATCGTGAACTTTAGATCCTTTTCAACGTGAACTGGAGATCCTTTCTACCGCGAAATGTGGATCCTTCCGAATCTCAGACTCTTTTCATCGTGAACTTTGTGATCCCTCATCGAACTTGATCCTTTCATCGTGAACCCAGATCCTTTCATCGTAAATGCGACTTTTCGCCTTTCAGGTGGTTGTGCTATTATGTGCTTCGAAAAATGTATATCAAAAAAGCATAATTCATTTCACTTGTCAAACCGTAGTTTCACTTAGTAGTCGCAAAAGCTACTAAAATTGCTTATTTCTCATAATCACAACAACCACTTTCAGTTTCCCTAGTCGCAAAACATCTCTCGAGGTTCCTTTCTTTTTTTTTTTCTTTCATTCAAAAGTTTTATATATAGAGTAGCTGCATTCTTGACTTGCACTGCAATTTAAAATTCACGTCAGAAACTTAAAAACGCATTTATTTTAGATTCCGAAATAAAATAAACAGAAAGAAGTAAGCAAGAATGCACTAGACTGATAATAAAAGCTTTATACGTGCAGCTTAAAGATTCCTCATTCTTTCTGCGTTTCTAATATGGCACAGAAAAAAGAAAATCAGCGCCGAAAGCTAGGTTATAAATGAAAAAAAGAAAAGTTACATCGAAAAATTCGGCAAAAAAGGGGGGTGATATTATTTCTTCCTTTTCGAAAACCTCTACTGATGGAGCGCCATCTTCTTGTGTCCTATAAATTATTTTGAAGTTTTCCACTTGTGCTGTGAAGGGCTCATGATAATGGAAATATATATGAGACTCCATGGAGATCAAAGCCATTGATTTTGTCATTACAGTTGTTTTGGTTTATTTATTTTCTTCGCATTACTTATTCTAACTTTTCCAATTTTTTATATCCTTAGCACTTCGATTTTAAAAATATATATATGCACAAAGTATTACTTTTAAAGTCACTGATATTTTGATTAAAACAATTTTGTTTTATTTCTTTTGCGTAAGTTCGGATTTTGAATGAAATATTAATTTTTACTTTTGCATATTTCCCGAAAGCTTCATGAGTATTGAACGGATTATAGTTCTCTCGGTATTTGTGAATTAACCTTGTCTCTATCCGTGCAAGTAAAAATTTGGAAGATGGGATAGGAAATAAGAAACAACAGAGTGTTTTTTTGTCCCACAAATAACTGAATTTCTGTAAGTAAATAATTTGTTCGCTTAGTTTTAGTTTTATTAACGTCCTGTTTTAAAGCAACACAAAGGTTTTGACGGACTGCAATTTTGAACCGGTTTGACATCATGGACAGCACTTCTCCAAACTTCCACGCCACACCAACGGGAGAGGACGTCGACCACTACGCTGTATGATTTAACGTGCAACAGGCCCCATACACGGCGTGATTCTTTCAGTGAATTGTCTCTGAACCTGGAACCTTCTGGCCCTAAAGTCTGCCATCAGGCCACTATGGCCTTCTGTGAATTCATCTAGCGGCACTATTTACGCACCATTTATCGGCAAAACCACCCTAGCTGACAATAAATGTTTACCAGGTACAATTCATTACCGATGAGTTAGAATTAATTGAAGCCGATTCATCTGACGCCACAGTCATGCCAAACCTGGAACTGTGGATCGAAAGTATAAGAAATATTTTGTAAGGAATTACTTTGGTCTACGGTGGAAAGCAGGCCTGCGTATATTATTTACATATATTTTTATTGAACTATCAGATTCTTTCCAGGGTCCTAAAAATAGTTGTAATGATATTTGAAATTCTATAAAAAAATAAAATTCTAGCTCCGGGTAAAAAGTTTCGGTTTTGATGTATTAGTTTAAGTTTTTTATTATTATTCAAACTTATTCATATCTTCTGGTGGTTAAAGGCCTAAAATAGGGTTAAATTATTTTACTATTTTGACTGTATTCAAAATGGAAGAGAAGAAAAGAATGCTTTTAAGCAAAGTTTCCTCTGTATGATGTAGTTTCTTTGTTTAGGAAAGTGCCGAGATTGTGGCGTAGCTATCTTTGTCTCTAAATAAAGCAAAATTGTGTTATCTTGTAAAAAGAAAAAAAATTATTGTTGTCCTTATATTATTATATAAACAAAATAATTTCTATTCTTTACTTATAAAAAATAAATAATTTTCTCATTCTTCACTGTTTTCCTGTCAAATCGTTTCTCTAACGCGATGAATTTTTAAGTCAAATGCATAAAAAATTTTTTTTGCAAATATTAAAGTGTCTTGGGGCAATCAAAGAAATTAAAACAAAGTGTACCTGTACAAGCAATACACTTAAAAAGACAGTGCTACAAATTTAAAAACAACTTTACAATCTTTCTGGCACCGATTATTCCATCGACACTTTGAATTTTCGATCCACCCTACTGCATTTAACTTTATGCTGAGATGCTAATCTTCGGATAATTATATAATAAATGCCAAAGATACTCATTATTATCATAATCATCGAGTAATTAGGCATAACATGTCATTATGCATAATAATTCCATAAAATATCCGTCATTATGGCGGCAACTGATTTACCATACTGAGCTGGTGATATAAATTCCATTACAATATACGCATAAAAAAAAACTCCAATTTCAGTAGAACCTCTTAATTTATCCGGATGACCACTTTCAGCCGAGGTCTCTGAAGCTAACCGAGCCGTGCCGACAAATGAATCAGCTTTTCAAACCGTCAACGAATCCTTCGCGCAGTGACCAAGTTTGCATTTGATTTGATTTTGATGATGTTAGCGTCGTTATTGGGAAGTGATCTTTATCACTTAGACAGTAAATTTTATTTTATTTTATTATCTATTTTTTAGCACTTAGTAGTGATGTGATGAAATTTACTTTTCGCCATGACAAAATGGCTCTTGTAAACAAAAGTTAAAAGTTCCTGTCGTGGGGGGGGGGGGGCATTAGAAAACTAAGAATCATTAAATAAAGAAGATCAACAAGGAAGATTCTAGTGAATTTTAACAATCAAAATGAATGTAGAAGTTTGATAATCACAACGATAAATAAGTAACTGTTAAATTAGTAGCAGGAACTGGTACCATTTTTATAATTTCCGTTAAATCATCGGTATAAGATCAGGTTTTTAAAAGGTATAAATTCACTTTGATCATAGAAGAGACTTGTTTTGCTTAAATCTTCTTTATTGAGGCACTGTATGGTTTCTTCCACAAGGTAACGACTCTTTACGCAGCTCCATGACTAGTATTCAGAAGCTTTACGCCCGAGCGGCGTTGTTGCTGGAAAGCTGGTGCTGGTGAAAAGGGGAGAATGAATGGTGAAACAGCTTAGTGTTCAGGAAAGGAATCTTCCCTTTAGAAACGATTTGAAAAGAGTTGCAGTGCGTTTGATATGATGAAAGGGAAGAATAAAATGAGGTATCGCTTAAGATTTATTTAAAAAGTAAAATAAACACTGCCACACATTAGCCACACACACAATACAAACATGTTACAATACAATACGCCATTATTATACATATATATATATATGAAAGTTATTCTGGCCGCGGCACAGAAAAAAACATTAATTTTCTTCGGTGGCAACATCAGTTTGTTTATTGATAATTGAAATCCGAAATACACTCCATGCCATGGAGGTAGCTACACGTAACCTACAGTCAGCCCATCTGTTCCAGAAAATAACTTTTCTGGAGTGCCAAACGAGAGTTTGTATTAAATAGCGAATTCACAATATTTCAGCAATATAATGAAACTTTATAAATTATTCAAAAGAGACTGAAGTTAGAATGAAGCTGGCATGTAGTTCAGGCGAGCCAGAGAACGATCAACGTCAAAATAGTTTCTAAGTCTCCTCATGAAGACAAAAATCAAACCATATTCTATGCGAATTCTTGTGGAACTTACTATTGCATTGCACACTGGCTACTTTTCTGTTGAGTACACCATTGGCACCTTTTTTTGTTTCAAGGAATTTTCTTTATGCTGAATCACCACCTTGGCCTCTGGTATATGTAAGAAAATCATAACCGAGCACTTGAGGGTCTTAAGGGTTTAGTCAGTTTGAAAAAAAATGGTTTATCGAAAGAATCTGAAGTTGATTTGCAATTTACTTATTAACTGTCTTTCAGTTATCTGAGATGATTACGGTCCCAATCTTCGAGTAATACACTAATGTCCATATTTCGAATGTGCTTAAGTAAAATTCAATTAAATATATTACACATTCTAAAAACGCCAATATATCACTCTAGAAATCAAAGAATGTGAATAATTGAATTAACTAGAAATGATAAATTTGAAAGTGTTAAAGAACAAATGAAGAAAACTCCAAACTTAATCTTTACTTAGTTATCATGTGGGGTACGAATAATGTTTAATACATAAACCAGTGAGTGGTCTCCTGAACTTTCTAGGCATCCCCTAACAATGTGGAGAAAAAATAAGCTAAAAAGGCAACGAAACGAACAAGTCATGTAATATTTAAATAACCGCCTTCGCGCCGTTGTGATATAAAAGGCATTTGAAACAACTTTTTTTTTCGACTGGATTGAAACGAAAATTTGGGGTAATGGATCTACCATTGCTAGAAGGCTCTATACCAATTTTATTCATCAAAGCCTTTAGGTTTATTGGGTTAGTAATGTTTGAATTATTCTGATTATATGACCGACAGACAGTCAACCCTTTATTTGATTTGCCTAAACTTTTATACGGACCTACATTTATAATGCCGATAAAAAATGTGTACTAAATTTATTCATCTTAGCTATTCGCTTTTTGAGTTATAGGCACCATATGAACGCGGACAGACAGACGAACTTCGTAGACGATTTCGTCCAAATGACAGGTACCATGCGGCCTGCGTGTACAGATCCTATGCCTGTAAATTCTTACCCAGGTAGCTCTAATAGCTGAGTCATCGTCTCTACAGACAGATATAATGCTTAAATTGTGTTTTCGGAATCGGAGGTCTAAAAAACGTGGAGATTCGTCAAAATCTCGAGTTTGAATTTTTTGATGATTACACATTTCTCTTGCATACTGTACACGTGAGAAAGTAAAAAAATCAATTATTACGGACACACACAAAAAAAAAAATTTGTCCATTACGTTACGAGTAAGCAATTCAAAAGACATGGTGAACAAATCGTTAGTTTGAATTTGGATAAAGGCTTTTTACGTGTATTTGCTGCATGTTGAATTGATTCATTGCGTCACACATCATCATTCTGTCAGGTTAAATTGTCAAGGATTGGTGGATGGTTTTCTACACATACAGATTTATTATTGGTTATGTTTTGTAGCAAAATGAAGCGAAACTGATGGGCTATGGTGTACGAGTACTTTACTGCAGTCTATCGCAACCTTTCTACTTAGCGAAAACTGTACCTCTAGAAATTTTCAACCTACCATTTCCTTCAAAATACACCTTCTGAATCAGTTCTGACTTTTCATTTATTATTTGCGTTGCATCTGCAATAGATCTTGTAATTTTTTTTTCTCTTTGCAATTTATTTTACACTTTATTATCCGTTTTTCTACTGTGTTTTTGGTATTTTAGTTCCTTTTATCAGAATAAATTTAATTGGGTGTTACTTCAATTGCAAGTGGCGCTTCACCGTTGAAATTTTGTTGTGTTCCAAGTGATTTCATCTCTTTGTATCTATCGTGCTATCAGTATTCGCATAATTTCTTTCTCTCAATAAAAGCTACATTTATTACTCATAATATTATCCTTTTCTATCTACATAAATTATCTGTTTGAAAATATTTACTGTTCTTATTAGTTCCAAAGTAAAGATGAAAGAGATCGATTTTAAATCTTTTATAATCGGTGATACAAAATATAAGGAGATTTTTTAATGATAAACTATGACACAGCTATAGATGATATATACGGTGCGATTTTATTTTATTGTTTCATAAATAAAACATGTTAAATTTAAACTAAAAAAAAACTATTATTTGTTAATGGAGTTCTTTTAGAGTTTGTATTAACTTAACTTTCGACAAATCTTTGTGAAAGGCCAATAAGGATAAGAAACCCAATAGTTTATATAGCAGTAAATATTACGAAATCCAATATCTTGGGAAAATTGTTAAGGTTGTTAAATTCATCTTTTATCGATTTTGCACCATTTCTCATTTCCACTCTTTTCTCTTCATCAGATTAATTGAAAAAAACTGTTCATATTCTGTATGATAAAACTTCATGATATTCCATCTAAAAATTACTCTTCGTCGCTGTAATTCGAAATTTATCCTTAATAAGGCGAAGTGCTCGTATATAGTGTAAACGGAGAAGATGTTGCAAAATGTCAGAGCAAATTGATCTTGCAATGTTTCAACCGCAGATAGAAGAAACTCCTGCCAAGAATTTCCGCCAAAGATAGTCCTTCCGCGGAATCATGACGACGATAGTCTGTCAGTATCTATTATTTTAATGGTTTTAGTGCTGAAGTTTCACTTGCAAAGGTACTTAGCAGCGCTTAATTCTGGGAAAAGTTGAATCTCCTGGGGAGGGGTTCTGGATCTCGACTGTACGTGGAAAATTTGAACAGGGTGTAGTTTTCCTGGCTTGATACTCGTGAGTTCTTTTGAGGAGGAAGCAAAGACATGTACTCATCTTCCGTATTAATAGTAGAAATGGATAAACACTTCACCTTGAACTATTACCTGCCACCATATAAAGGCATGAATCATCGAGTATAGTCCTGTACTAGGCCTCTTTACTAAAGGCCAGTCCAGTTCAAATCGGTACTTTATTTTCCTTCCAGTTTTCTCTAAAGACAGAGAATGAACTGTTTAAAGTAGGCCAGATGCCATTTGGTATCATAAGTTTATCTCGATGAGTTCAAGGATTAAGCAATAATAATCAAATTCAGTCAGCAAACCATTATTTCCGCATTTCTTCCCAGTTCTTTTAAGCATGGTGGCGGGGATAAAAAGGTAGGCCGATGCTACCCATTTCATTGTATAAGTATGATCTTTGATAAAAAGTTCCTATGATATAATAATAACAGTCCATAAACTATTATTTTGGTATTTCCTTCCCAGTTTTACAGTGGAGTAGTGGGACATGCAAAAGTGAAATGGCAGATGCAACATCCTGATATTATAAGCTTTACATCTTTGATAAAAGTTCACATGATATAAAATAATCAGTCCAGTTAAAAACTATTATTTTCGCTCTAATTTTCTTTTAGCATTGAGTATGGAATATAAAAGGTAGGCCTGATGCACGACATGGCATTATAAGTTTATATCTTTGATGAAAGTTCACAAATATAATAATAATCAGTCCAGTTAAAAACATTATCTTTCTGCCTTTCTTCCAATTTTCTTTAATGAGTATGGGACATAAAGGATAGGCGATGCTACACATCTGGTATTATAGTTTATATATTTTGATAAGTTCACATGATATAATAATAACTCAGTCCAGTTAAAACCATTATTTTCGCGCTTTTCCCAGTTTTTAGCTGATGTTATATGGACATCAAAAAGTAGGCCAGATGGATCACTTGGTATTATGTAAGTTTATATCTCTTTGATGA
>BGPR01027035.1:0-21061 GCA_013235015.1 Araneus ventricosus
AGTCTCTCTGCGATTGACAATTTCTTAGGTTTCGATTTTATGGGGGAACTCAGCGATTCGGAACTTGAGAATGGTTCTAATTTCTCTGTGATTGACAATTTCTTAGGTTTCGATTCTTTGAGAGAGCTGGGAGAGCTTTGATTCGACCATTTCGGATCGGTTTGTGAGAGAAGAATCGACTCTTTTACATTTTTATTGCCAATCCACTCGATAGGAATGTTTGCATTTAATATTCCCTCCAAAAAGGTATGAAAACCAAGAGGAGGGGGTCTGTTGTCTCGCTCATTTCTCATTAAATAACTGAATAAATCAATTCCGTTGCTTCTATATTCTGTCTTTCCATCTTTCTCCAACTCGTTCATGTCATTGAATATGTAATTGGCATCTCTCAGCTTTTCTAAGATGGGTATGATATATTTCTTTCTCGTTTTCGGAATAGTGTATGAAATAAATTTTGCAATCATGTGTGTTCTAGATATCAACGGAGAATGTGTTTTTTCTTCTTGTTCCACCTCTGTTTCTTGTAAGAGTTCCTTGGGTATTTCAAACCGTTTTGATGGAGGAGAAGGCTGCATCAAACGTTGATATTTCGGAATCCAATGCGATAATAGTTTGGCTTTCATATCGTCTGGTGTCTCCTCGTCGTGTATTAAATTTGAAATATTATCTTCAACCCTTATTTCAGGTTTGTTCAGTTGATAATATTCTGAGACTAGCTCTTTTGGGACTAGAGCCATTTTTCGTGCCATTTTTTTTTTAAATTCTCTTGCCTATAGCTTTTCCCACAAGACCTCCAACTAGACTCAAAACAGCAGGTAGAACAAGAGGTAAAAACCCACCTGTTTGATTTGTCAATAGTTTACGCTTTCGAGTGATGGCTATATTTCTGTCGGCTAGCTGGCGAATGACTTTCTTATAGCGACACAATTGTCGAACCTTAGCTTTCGAGATGTTACCCTCTAATACATTTTGACATATTTCGCATATCGTTTTTATCTGTTCGTTTGAAGCATTTTTTAATATTGCATTTCTTTGTTGAGGACTCGCAGAGGATAAGACATGCAACAAATGCACATGCCGTTTGATTCGATTCATTCTGGTACAAACACCCAATTGATTCCTCTATCATCTGGGAATAAAGACTGTCGCAATCTCAACTCTTCATCTGTCGTCGGGAAGCAGTCCACAAGTAGGAATTGATATTTTTCCGCTGTCGCCTTTTTATAGGCGTCCATGAAAAATTTCGAACGATGAGGAAACACTTGTCTACCAAAACAACCAATTTGAGATTGATCTCTGTTGTTTCGAAAGAGTAATATGTAATGGGCATTCAGACTAATATCTCTAGCAACTCTAGTGCGGGGAAAAAGATTTTGTGTGATCAAAATTATGCTGAAATTCTTATGATGAGATCCAACCGTGAACATTTGTGCTGTATCATTCGTCAGAGAATTCATAAGATCGTCAATAATTAAAAGATCAAAGTTTTCGTCTTCCTTTGGCAATCCTGCTATGAATTTGATCTTTTTCTCTTCGTGAAACCACGGTTGAAAAATTTTATAACACCACACGACTTTTTTGATCGGAACGTCGTAAACTTGTCTCGAAATAATATCCCTGGCAAGCCTCGTTTTCCCGCTCTGAGAAGGTCCATTAATTATCATTGATGAAGGGAATTTGAGTTGAAGCAACATGGCTCAACAAACTTCGCACACTTTTCTAAATTCACTTTTCGTTAACTGCACTCCTATAATCTCCGGAAAAGGATTGACTGTGCGATTGGAGAAAAAATATCGAATATCAAAAATTTCTTGTTCTTTTTTTAAACAAATGTGAAGAAATATTTTCCGACCAATATACTTCGACACAAAACAAGACGAGTTGGAAATGTTTAGTTTTTCAGCTGAGTCGATTGGTGTTTGGGTTTGCAAAACAATTAAAAAAACTATGATATCAACAATCAGAACAGTCAGAACAACAACGATGTGGAACCAAGTTTTTTTCGAAATATTTTCCATTATCAGAGTGAAAAATATGGGCGCAAGGTTTTATAAACTTGCTCGTAAACAATCTCCTTTTTTTCTGGATTTTTATCTATAATATGTTTGGCAAAAGAAAGCAAAATACCTATTGTCGCTAGAGTGATTCCATCTCTGAAGAGATATTTATCAACCTCTGAGAATAGCTCTTCACTAATTGGTTGTGCACTCTCAGAGAGCTTATATAATCTTCCCCCCGAAGTTTGATAACTGCCTTCCATTTTAAACGAAAACACATTTAAACACTGCTTTTATACATTTCCAATGGCAATACGTCATAAAATGAATATGAAGAATGCGGGGTTAAAATCCCGTCCACTGGATGGCAGCACAAATTCTTTTTATAAATTTTTACTTTTTTGAATTTTTGCTAGAATCAAAAGTGTAAACAAAAATTTAAAAAAATCGATTGTGAGTTGTCTAAATAACACAAATAAAATTATTTTACAACTTTTGATGCATAAAAGATTTGAAGCGTTGATTAGTTTGAAACTCCATAATTTAGGTTTTAGTCCAGATACCAACAAGTTATACTACTTATATTGTATATATTTATAAAAAAATATTTTATATAAAAATTCTGTTAATTTGATATACAAGCCATAATGATGCGATTTATTATACAACAGGAGACAAATATTAACTCGGTGTGTATATTTAACCTTTCCTTACTAAGCTTACATGAATGAATGGATTTCTTTTCTCTCCAAATTTACTATAATTTTTTTTTCTATTATCGATTTTTTTTAAACAGAAAGAAACTTGACTAGCAGTAACATTCAGTGATTGCATTGAAAAATCTTCAATCCCGAGAGTAGCCTCTTAAAATATGCAAATTTGTTGGCTGCTAATAATAATTACATTATTCAAATACTAAACTGTTTCAGGAATTTTAAGAAATGTCACAATCTTATGCCGCTGACCTCAGCAACAAACTATTGCTTAAAAATAAAGTTTGGGAACTTTTTATATTCCTTTTTCTCTATTAAAAATGTGCATTCCCTAGATTTCAAAAGAAAAGATGGTCATAAAAAAAGCTTCTTTAAAAATGAAAGGTCAAATATTTTTGAAGAAATACGTATGAGGAGCTTTCTGACAAAAGTGAACAAATACGCTTTTTTCTAAAAAGCGTTTTGTTACAATTTTCTCATCTGAGTACTTAATTGTACGAAGGTGTAGTATCATTCAATTTTGTCTCATAACTTATTTTTCCCCTTTGTAAAATTACCCAAAGTTCTTAATTCTCTAGCAAAACTAAAAATATCCACTCCTAAAACCAACTTTGTAAAATGGATATGTTCACTTTTGATTAAAAAAAAAAATTCTCACATATTTTTAATCTTTCTGTAACATCTTTATTTTTTTTGTGTGTGCGTCGGTGTGTTTAATGCTAGAAAAATATATCTAGCTCTATTTTGGGGGGCGTTCTTTCTCTTATGTAAAATGTCAGCATTTCTCTTCCAAAATCTTGACAATTATGCCCAGAAAAATTGAAATATACCACATAAGGAAACAAATACACAAAATAATCTTTTTTCCAACCCTGGAAGCTTTTGCGAGCAGGACAGTTTAAGAAACCTGTAATTTCATGGTGTCTTCGGAATGCACCATTCGTGAGAAAAAAGGGGTGGAAGTAGACTGAGAGATTTATGATCGGGGGAATGCAGTTGTTTTTACATCACAAAACCCCCTAACTTCTTATTAGGCGGGAAACTCGAATGGACATTATCCTGAATAGTCGTAAAGTTAAAGACAACATAAAGAAATCTCAATCCAGAAAGCGGGAGTGTAGCTGATAAAGTACAGTGCGACTTTTATACACCAAACCTGCTTTACTATAGGTGAATTAAATCATTATTATTACTGTGGAACTTGGTTAATTCAAACATTTTTTATCCGAATTCGTAAGTAATTCGATTTTTTCTCTATTCTTAAAATTTCTATACGCATAATGCCTAAATATAATCTGTAATTCGAATTTATTTTGCTTACTTAAAGGTCAAGAATGAAAATTTTAAATTCTTTTATATGTCTAAATTGCTTTCGTCCTTTCTTTGTATACTCATCGATCGTGAATAAATAACTTTTTAAAGTTCTTTATTGACTCTAGAATCCAATCAAAACAGCAATTAAATATTTCTCACTTTTTGAATTATTTTAAATTTAAGCTTTAAGTAAGTTTATTAACATTATTTTTTTAAAAATCAATAAATATTATTACTTTGTTAATTAAAATTTCACACTGTTTATTTATTCATTATGTATTCTTTATTAAAGGTGGTAAATTTTAGAAATAGGTTTTTTTTTCCTTTTTTAGTTAAAATTGCCATTTTCTCATGCTGTATTCACTTTTACACAAAGATTTTCTAAATTAAATTCGAATTAGTCAAGTTGCACTGCTTTTCATTATTTTACATTGCTTTTTGTTGCATTAATTATTTGTTTATTTAACATGATTTGTTTTAATATATCTAAAAAAAATTCTGCAAATTTACGCATATATATTACCAGCGGATGTTAGCGATTTTTCAAGTACTCGGATGAGGAATAAAAGAACCTTTTTCCGTTCGAATGCCGTGTATATAATAGTAATAAACGGAAATTCAAAATGAGTTGAATTTCGAAGCAGTGTTTTTTTTAACATCGAGATTAGGGATATAAAGAATAATGATTTGGCCAAATACCTACTCTGTAAAAACATTTCATTTTTGATTCTAAATAAAATAATTCTCAAATTTTAATTGTGAAAAATTAAATATTAATAAAATTTATATTTTTATTGTTTGCATATTTAAAAAAAATTAACACCTTGATATGTTTTTTTCATAATATTTTAAATACCTGAATTACAATAATTATTTCAGTAATAAGAAATGACCAAAGGAGGGATCTTTCAGACTGTGATTTTTTTTATTGTCCACATCTATGAATAAATGTTAGTGGCATGATATGTTAAGCGCCCAAGGATTGATTATTATTCGTATTATTTAAATATTATATGTATGTATATTATTTATGTATCAGAATATATTATTTATGATTAATTGAGTTTAATGATGGTAAGAAATAAAATTCAGTTTAAAGTAATTATAGTGATAATGAAATAATTTATATTAATAAAATTGTACTGCATTGTTAATATGTTCTTTTGATTATATTGGAGAAATCAGGCTATATGTCGATTCTGAAAGTCTTAAGGTGAGGGTGCTTCTAAATAGAACTTTGCTCTGCGACTGTTCTTATACTAGAGTCATGCACTGAAATCTCTCTTGCGGCTTCGTTAATATCTATTATCCATTTTGTTCAAATATTTTTTATTAGTTCTATATTTTAAATAAATCCCAAATGGTTTTGCGTTTCAGATCTTTACAAATAACTTTAGTTTCTGAGGACATTTTTGATATCTTTCTTGTAGTGCTCACAGTTTTTCTGATGGGTTGAACCCACACACATACATTGGGAAAGCACAGCTAATCAATGGTCGCAAAAGTGATTTATAGAGGACGAGTTTATTTTCCATCGAGAGTTAGGACTTCCTACCGAGGAGGGAATAAAATCGTGCCTTTGCTAAGCTAAATTTCGTCTTTATTTTTTCAATGTGACTTTCGAAGGCATGTCTTTTGCCTTTGTTTGAAACGTTAGATATTTCGTGTCCTCATCATTGAAAATGATATTATGCATCACAGCAGGAACATGTATGTATATTAGGCACTATAAAAATATTTGTATTTTAAGTCTGCAAAATTCATCATGAGCCCCGGCCTTTTTTTGGTCCCCCCCCCCCCCCCCAGATGTGAGACCCTCGCCACGTCCCTGTCCACAACCGTTCATAAAATACTGATTCATGGAAGTAAGATTAAAAAATAAGCTTTATTGCCGATCGGTCAGTTAAGCGACGAAGCTCAAGAAGCTAAAAATTAGGATTTCAAATTTGATCGAAAATTTCATACAAAGAGATATTCCAGAAACGCAACGAACGAAGACTTGCTAAATTACACGATCTTATCCTCAGATCCCGTTATGCCACAAAATTACCAAAAACAATCATTCGACGCAGAAAAATTGATATTTCTTAAGATGTGTTAGAGATATTAGGTGAGCCGGAACTAAAAATGGAATCAGTGACTAATGATGAGGAAAAATACTCCGAGAATGAATTCATCAATTTATGAGTTGATCAAAGTTCTAAAATTTAAATTTTGTTTATAAATTTATCAATTGAAATTTTAATGAATTTTCTCGCAGTGTTAAAAGAGAATAGTTTTAAAATTTAATTATCTGCTTTCAGTTACGCATTTATATACTTTGAAGATTCACGGATAATTTGAATTGTCAAGAAATGTTTCCCTTGATATTCTTTCTGGAAGTGTTATTCTTAAAGAGCATTCCTACAAGGTAATTACTCTAACTCCAAAATAAGCATGCATTGTATCCATAATATTTAGATAGTATTTGTATCGTATTTGGGAAGTTCTTTTAATCTTCTCTAAAAACAGAGGTATTTTTTCCTATTAATTGCTATCCAGCGATAACTAATCTGCTACGTAGAAGTGTCGAGATTTCAGTAAAAGATATTAATAAAATTCATTTAACAGTTTTTAAAAGTCAGTTTCTTCATACAGTAAGAATCTGTAGAATTTATTTTCTTTCATTGTTATTGCATTTTACTTGAAAAACTGATCATTCTCAGATGGGGAAACCCTCCAAGCTTTTGCGCATGCTCCAGGCAGAGTTGATTTCACCAAAATAGGTGTGAAGTGAAAACTGGGAGGCGGGCAGACCTTTACATTTTACTTAACAATTTATAAAAACATTTTATTTTCATTTATTTATTTGCTGTAACGACTAACTAAAAAAAGACTTAGTGAAAAAATACGCCTAATCTTCGCCTGGTATAGAATACTCTAATTCTATGCCAAAGAACTCCAGTAACACACTAATTTTACTCATTGCCTGTCACCCCTTTCCGTAGTAGAGTCGTCACAAAGTAGTTTCTGAAACAACCACAAAATGGGTTTCACACAACCACAGAATGAGAATAATAAAGAGTAAATAAAAAAATCATCAAAAATCAAAAGGGTTCCGATGGAACTTCATAAAATGTCCTGCACATTGCTTAAACCTTATTTTCTTTAGGCTACGCAAATTTTAAGGTTCCTTTCTTTTGCACTATGATTTTAGTTTCGCTAGAAATCGAAATTGGACCACTCTGTGCCGAAGGACAAAGCAAACAACTTTTACAGGCTAAAACAGCCTGAAAAAAATGTAAGAAATAATATAAAATGCACACATTAATAAATAGATTAAAGTGTGATCAGGTTTTGGGAACCTGCGGCCTTTTTGAGTTCCTTACGCCGTCTTACCAATTATTTGCAATTCGCATTGAAATAATATACTTGTTTGTTGTATAATAATAACAGAACGATAACCTTTACGATCCTGCTCGTGCGGCGTTTTGCCCAACTGCCGAAATTCAATGCGCCTTTCAGTACAAAGAGCTTCCCCACCCCTGATTAAGATAATTTGAAGGGGTACAAAAATATAGTAATAAACAGTGAAAAACTCTGATAACTTAAAAATATGCAAAAAGAAACTAGAAAGAGATTAAAAAACTATTAGTACTTTATTATTATTTATAATTTTTTTTTCAAATTGACTCGTTCCTACTCTACTTTTGGTTGCTGTTTGGTCAGGAATAACGTTCAAGGAGAAATATTTTTGACTTATATATCTGATATTCGTGAAGAGCTAATCAAAACGTGTTCAATGATGTATAATTTTAATTGTTTCTAATGAGCTCATATCCTTCAATGATTTTTTTGAAATAAAAAAGCGAAGTCGGGCGAGGTGATGAATTGGGTGGAGGGTAAAATAACGAACCCCTCTGCGTTGATTTATGAGCTCGTTGTGCTACCTGATTGCCGCTTGCCCTCCATACACCTCACTGGCACTCCAGTGAAAAATGAGCATCTCCTTAAAAAAAGGAGAAAGATGAAAAAGAAGATAAACGAAAACTGTGACAGTTGAAGAAACATGAAGTTAATAAGACTAAACGCAAAAACCCTGCTAAAAATTCTACAAAAAAGAAGAAGCGACACTTTGATTTCTAATGTTCTGAAGCTGAAGACTCAATTCATTCGTTTGAATTTCCTTACTTTAACGCTAGCGAAAATCTGTACCCGGGGTCTTCGATAATGAAGAAAACATCATTTGCACTGAGTAAGGAAAAAGGATATTGGGATTCCAATGTTTTATGCGCAAACACTGATCCCTTTTGGGACAAAATACAAGCCCACGGTGATGCGATTTTTGTAATTGATTTCATTTCTTCCGCACAGTCGGGCAAGATGACGAAAATGATGTTTTTTTTTCTAAAATGAAATTTTTGAGTCTCAAATTTGAAAATAAATTTTTTAAAACAATATCACTTTAAAGTAAAGAGTTGCAATAAGATTTTGCCGAAACAATAATCCTCCAGCAACGAATATTTAGGTCAAGAAAAATCCCCAAAGCTTAAGGTCGCTATCTTATCCGACTTTCTCCTACATTTTTTAAGGGATCTTTTCTTGCCACTGAAAGAAATCTATATAATTCTACGCAATTTTGAGTACAATAATTTAATCTTGGTAATTAACAGAATCATATATAATTGCACATCGACTAGGTAGTTTCACTTAAACGACTTTCATTCGTCAGAGAAAATATTCTTTTGATAGGACGTGCATTATTTCCAGGTAAACTAAAAATTGGAACCAGTTGTTCCACTAGTTGTTTTGCAATCAACTTCGGAAATCGATCTTTATATGTATCGATTGCTTTCATTTAAATCAACCAACTCTGTAGCCCCTTATCTCGAAGAAATTTATGTAGAAAGATGAAAATTAGAAGAACTAGACTGGACGAGGCACCTTCCTTTCTGCAAAAGCAACATTTTTTATCCTCCCACCTAAAAAGACTCTGTCCACTCCTCTGCAAGTCGAATCCGTTGAACGAACGACTTTTTTCGGATTCAAATTCGAAATTTCGACGCAATTTCGTCTACCGGCCTCATTCCAGACCAGTGAAACCCATTCGTGCTAGATGACTCGATTCCGTCTAGGTCAGGGGTCGGCAACCTGCGGCTCTTTTGACGTAAAGTTGCGGCTCTCCAGTTCCATACGAAAAAATTAATAATTATTATAAAAACCCTTAAAAAATAAGAAAATATATTTTTAAGTGCCTAATTTCTCAATAGCTTCTATTTTCATAACTGTTAGTTACAAATCGTGACGCTTAACATGACCGTAAGGAGATAAATTTGAACTATTGTTTTGTTCTTAGAGATGAGACTCAGCGACCATGTTTATCTTTCAGCCAATTGCATTCCATTTCCGTCTCACCCAAACAGCTACCGTCTAGAGTCTAGACGTGTTGTCAGTCAGTCATCCTCGGATAGCGCGGTCGACGTTACGTTGCATGTGTGTTAATTTAATCGATTTTTGCGTGTTTGTTCGCTTGTTGTTTCAGAAGAATGCGATTTAGAAGCTAATTATCTTCTCAAAGGTATGTACGCGTATAATATAATAAAATCAGTAACAGAATTGGATTACATATCTGAGGATCGTATTAACGAAGTAATAATAGTAAATAAATTGTTTGCCGTCTTAGATAGCTAAGTAAAATTTTAAAAAAATCATTTTTTGAGCTCCGCCGACAGCATGGCACCTGGTAAAAAAGAGAAGAACTGAAGAAGTCAATCAGGATTGGACGGAGTCGCTTGCATTCATATGCAAGGGGATTACAGCCTTTGTTGCTTCAAATCCCATAACTCCTATCATTCAATTCATATGCAACACAGATGGCCTTCCGACTTGTCTCATTTGCCACGAAAAACTCGCATACAATAAGTCAAATTTGGAGAGACACTTCACTACAAAACATACCCAGTTTGCTGGTAAATATCCAACCGGTGACGCACGAAAAAAAGCTGTTGAAGAGCTCCAAATTAAAACAACAACAGTCAAGTTCCATGCTAAGTAACTGGGCGCAATCTTGTAATATAATAATGTAAACCTGGCAAGCTTTGAAATATCATTAGAAATTGTAAAAAGAGGAAAACCATTCACAGATGGTGAGTACGTCAAAGATTGTTTTATACGTGCATCTGAAGAACTGTTTCGTGATTTTAAAAACAAAGCAGAAATCATGAAAAAAATCAAAGATTTGCAATTATCTGCTAAAACAGTACAAGATAGAACTGCTAAAATGTCTTCAAATGTAACACATATGCAAGTGAAAGACATTCAACTGGCTTCTGCCTCATCACTTGCTATAGATGGGTCTTGCGACATAAAAGACACGGCACAAGTTACCCTTTTCGTCAGGTATATGTCGTCCTAAGGCCCAAAGGAAGAACGGATAGGATCGCTACCGCTCTCAGGACAAACTCGTGGAGAAGATATAGCAAATTCTGTGCAAAAATGCCTGGAAGACAATGAAATCGATATAAAAAAATCGTTTCTATAGCAACTGATGGACCAGAAGTATGACAGGAATACATAGAGGGATAACATCAATTCTTCAGAAAAAAATTAACCACGAAATTCTTACGTTTCATCAAGAAGCGCTTTGTGCCCAAACATTTCCGGCCGAAATAGTTGAGGTCATGAACTTGGTAATCAAGATCATTAACAACATCTTGGCAAAAGCACTCTACCATCGCCAGTTTAAAGATTTCCTTGAAGAAATAGATAGCCAGTTTTCTGACCTACTTCTGCACAATAAATAAGTGCGATGGCTTTCCAGAGGTAACATATTGTAAAGTTTTGCTTTGTGCTGGAGTGAAATAAAAACATTCCTCAATGAAAAAAGCACTGACCATCCCGAATTGGAAGAAGACAAATGGCTGCAAAAATTCAACTTCATGGTAGATGCCACAATGCAACTAAATGAACTAAATCTAAAACTGCAAGGAAAGGGCAACCCAGCCTACGCCTTGCGTGAAGAAGTAGTTTGTTTCGAAAAAAAAGTACTTCTTTTTATTGAAGACATGGAGAGCGGTAAATTACTTCATTTTAAAAATCTGAAGCAATATCACGATGAGACCAATGCAACTATTGGCACTAATTACTTCAGCATAGCGTTAAAAAACATAAAGGATGGATTCGCTGAGAGATTCAAGCAATTTAAAACAAACAAAAGTACTCTCGCGTTCGTAGTAAATCCTCTCAACACAAATGCAAATGAGATCAACATTGAGCCATTTGGAATTGATGCTGGATCGTTTCAAATGCAATTACTGGATTTGAAAACCAAAGACTTGTGGAGTGGCAAGTTCACAGAACTCAAGAGCAAGTTGGAAGAGTTGGAGGCCCAGAAATGCATGAACATCGCTCAACACAAGTGGACAGCTCTGAAAGAAATCCCGCGAGTTGAGGCCCTCAAATTCGGCGCATGGAATAGCCTTCTAGAATGCTACAGTGAGGTGAAGAAGTTGGCATATGGAGTGCTGACGATCTTCGGGTCGACATATTCGTGCGAACAAGCGTTCTCTTGCATGAATATAATAAAAAGTAAAGTTAGAAGTCAATTAATAAATAAAAATCTAGAGTCGTGCTTGAAACTTAAAACAACAAGTTATAATCCAGATTTAATCAAACTTTCAAAAGGCATGCAAAGCCACTGCTCCCATTGATGTAACTATTTATATTTGTGTTTTTATATAAATAAATATTATTCCTGATTTAAAGCCGTTTATTTTAAATCAAAAATCAAATATATATAAGCAAATAATATAATACTGAAACGAAAATTTTTAGTGGCTCTTTAAAAACTCGGAAATTTTGTAGATTGTAACTTTTGGCTCTTCCGTTTCAATAGGTTGCCGACCCCTGGTCTAGGTGAATAGATTCCGACTACTGGATTCATTCCGACTGGTCGGACTCAGACCCAGTTGTTCACTTTGCGGACCGGGGTCCCCGAATTCTTTCTGGAGTTAATGACAAATCACTAATCCACAGACCATAAAACTCGACTAAGTTTAGTTATATTAACGTCCCGTTCTGAAGCAATTCGAGGGCTATTTTGGAACGTACCTTGTAATTTCGAGCCACGATCGATACTGCTATCGGTGGTTGTGGGTCAGATGATGAGGACAACACCTGGGCTGGCCTTCTCCCTCTCCAAACTTCCACACCACACCAGTAGGAGGATGTCTCAACACTCGGGGAAGGAACGATATGGTATCCTATGCCAGTGGGCTATCACTGGTTTTGTTTACTACTTGTAGACCATCCACAAGATCTGTAATGCCCCTCGACTTAAGATATAATGAACAACAAATAAATCACTTCATATTGGATTATATTTATTTATTTCCGAAATTTGATAGAAAGCTGCAATTTTGGTGTTGTGCTCACATTCCAAATTCCATCCATTTTGCCGGTTGCGTTTTTCAATTATCTCGTTCACAGACAAACCGGCATAATTCCAAAAATGTTTTATTTCGGACTCCGGGACAACCAAAATCACCCACAGGCAAAAGAGATCTAATTCATTAAAATCGCGAATTCGAATTTTTTGATAATTAAAATACTTTGATTACATGATATCGTCGTCGTTTGGGTGGAAGTCAGTAAGTTCCTTTTGAAGGGTTGCTGCAGTAAATTAGAAATTAATTATTTAGTGATAGAAATGTTATTTAAACATCAGTTAATCAACCGCAGGAGCAACAAACCTGTAAAATAATCTTTACTGTGGATCATGGGCGAATCCGGGGGGGGCTACCGGGCTGCAGCCCCCCCCCCAGCTAAGTCAGAATTCTTGATTTTATTTAAAATCACTACAACTGTTTTTTTTCTTAATTTCCATTTTTAAAAAAACGTGACAACATTGTTTTCTGGCTTGATAGGTTCGAAACTTTTCCTACTTTTCTAGTCATTTCACTCGTGCTTGTAGCGTTGACGCGGTCGAAAACATTTTTTGGCTAGTTATTTCATATTAAATTATCGGAAGTATTGTATTGTTCTTTATGATTCTTATTGTCAGGTGAGTAAAGTTAAAGTGTTTTGACTTACATAAGCTATGAGGCCAAGACGATACAAAATGTTTATTACCTCAGCTCTCTTCAAGACTGAAATCATGGATTCGCCACTGCTGTGGATCATAACGAATTAAAAACTTTATCTGTAGGGAATCGAATGTTCTTTTATTTGTTAACTCATATGTAATTTCAATTTTGAATAGTTTTCGAGATATTCAAGAAAAACTGAAAAGGGAGGAGAGGAAATCCAAGATGGCGGCAAGCTTTGAGACCCATTATCTCCAAGACTATTAAAGCTAGAAGAAAAATAAAAGTATGCATTTGTAGGGAATTTTACGCTCTTAATTTGTTAAATCATTTGTAACTTGAATAGTTTTCGAGATATTCAGGAAAATATAAAAAGGGGGGATGAAACCCGAGATGACGCCGCGAGCTCACCCCCCCAGGACCCGGGAATTTTAGTATGTTCATCATAAGCTCCTCACGAACATGTGTACCAATTTCCAAAATTATTAATTTTTGTTTTTTTTTCAAGCCCTTCGTTTACTGGACTAATATCCCCATGTTTCCTGTAATAAATATTTATTTTCTAAAAAAAGAACATTTTTCTGACATGATTTTATGCATTTAGAATCAATTAAAACAAAAACTAATAAAATTTATAATCCAAAGCCAGTCTCACAACTCAGAAAGATAATGCTTCATATGTATTATATGTTCTCAGATTCCGAAACCCTCCACACTTTGGGTCTTGTGCCAGTCGGAGTTATTTTCACCAAAATAGGGGAAAAGTGAAGAACGGAGGATAGACATATACATTTTACTCTACTTTTAGCGTGATGTAACAAAGAACTCCAGAAATGCGTTCATCTTACTCAATGCCTGACACCCCTTTCCAGTGTAAAAACGACCAAAAGTGCTAGTCTTGGAATATTGAAATGATCAGTACATGAATAATGAAATCGTAAATAAACAAAATGGCTTAAAGAAATCCTCACAAAAGTATAAAGAAGCGACATAGTATTTCTGTTTGAAAATATGAGATGAGGGAATACAGGAACACTCTTTTGGGAAATAATCAGAGAAAGAATGATATGGGTATGAAACTAATTTAGGGATGAACTAGAGTACCTAAAAGCCCATTTCTAGGCATAGGGAAAAATCAGAGACCTGAACTATTCATCTCTTGCTCCTAAACTGTCTTTTTGGGCTTCACTTTTTAAATATTTGCTTTAACAGTTGTAGCGATGGCCCTTCGGGAGACAGATGAAGCCACCCACTTCCAGTTCTTGTGGAGAAAATTAAAAAATTTTGCTGTCTAAAACAAGGAATTATATAAAAAAATAACTGGGCCAGGCAAAGCAAGCTAATTTAATAGTGAGATTTTTTAAATTTTGTCGACTACCACCTAAACTTTCCAGTGCTTTTAGTTCCCTCTTTTTTGCACCTCCATCCCCTCACTTTTAATCCCAATTGCTGCAACTGAATATTCATGCGAAAGAAAAACTTCCTGCTAGATATCTATCTGTAAAATTTTCCTTCATTTCTTTAATTATAAATGAGTCATTCAGGTAGGAAAAATAAGCATATACTCTGTAGAAAATTTTTAGAGAAGTGTTTATCTCATGTGTAGATACTCTATCCTGTCCATTTAATACTGTTAATAGGCAGAAAATTTAACATCTCACATTAAAAGTACGAATTTTGTCTTAATAGAAGTTAAAAAGCATGCTTAAAAAATATATTTTGCAAGTACTGCTCATTTCTCAATAGTTATAAATCAATTATTTCCGACCATCAATTATTCAAAAGAAAAGTAAGCATATTATGGTAACACATTCCTGTGTTAAAATTCATAACTCTTGCGCACTGAATCCTGTCCATTTAATAATGTTAAATTGTAGAAAATTTTAAATCTCGCATTGAATGTAAGAACTTTGGCTTAAAAGAAGTCATGAAATGTTTTAAAAATATCCTTTGTAGCCACTGCCTGTTTCTCAGCTCACAATGCAAAAGATTATGGATAAATATAAGGTTTTTTAAAAATTTATATACATGTGAATATGCAACAATTTTATTTCAAATAATCATTTTAATAAGGCACTGTAATATTACAAGCATGATATGTTCCAAGGAAGTAATGATGAGAGAGAACGTCTTTCGAGAATTTTTTGCCGAGAGAAAACATTTAACTACAACAAGAAATGAAATACTGCAAATTTGGCATTTCATTAAGAACTAGTTTGAAAAATTTTAATGTTTCCATTACAACAATGTGAAAATTAATTGAGAAACTATTCCAGCACTAAATAGATGAATTTCAATGTAAGGATTAAATAGATATATTTGTTCTGTTCTATACAAAAATGTCATATTAAACAGTTATGTTGAAAATTACTGTGAAAATGTTTACAAAATTCAATTTTTTAAAAATAATTATCAAGAATAACTTTATTGCTTTTGAATTATTAGAAGTATATAAAAAAATTTGTAAAACTTTTGCTGAATATTTTCAGGCATATGTATTTATTTTGGTCCACTGACCTCAGGCTATTTTACCCATCATTTAGATGCAAAGTTTGTGGATAGGCCCACAAACTTTGCATAGAAGCCAAGTGACAATTAAACATCATGATATAATAGCAGAATAGTAGTATCACAGTGTATCATAATTTATTTTAATAATCTACAATAACATAATCTGTAAAGAATAATTGAGATGTGATGCATGCATTGCCAATATTTGGATTATTAATAAGCAACTCAATTAAATCTTCAACTTTTGCTAATGTAAAACACTTTAAAAATATAAATATTTTCCTATTATATACCTTATTTCTTATTATATAAATTGTTACCATCACCAAATTTTACATACACTATGGTTTTGTTATTAAGTAAGCATAAACTGATTCTAAGGCTCTTGTCTATAAAAGTATCTATTCTATATTTTACTTTACATGTATAGCTGTTTTTTCTTAGTATCATTTCATAATCATGCTATTAATTTGTTTTTCTAAAAATCCTGCTTTACCAAACTCTTTTCAGATCAGAATTTTTTCTTATGTATTAACAAATGCAGTAAAGTAATTGTTGGAGGTAGGAAAACAAAACAACATGTGTTTCTAATGCATTAACTAGTTCCATCTTATTTAAGTCAGTGATTGTGCTTTAAAGGTTGTCTTCCATGCCATTCCTCATCACATATTTTACACTTGCAACCTTTTATTGGTATGAATCAATAAGTGTGTCTTTAAATTATTGGTTTGTGAAAAATTTTTACCACACACTTCACATGTATGAGGCCATTCATTTGTATGATACTGTACATGTGTTTTTAAATTACCCTTTTGTGAAAATCCTTTACCACACACTTCACATGTAAAAGGCTTTTCATTTGTATGAGTCAATAAATGTTTTTTTAAATCACATTTTTGAGAAAATCCTTTATAACACATTTCACATACATTAGGCTTTTCATTTGTATGAATCAATAAATGGTTTTTCAAATTACATTTAACAGAAAACCTTTACCACACACTTCACATATATGAGGCCTTTCATTTTTATGATATAATAAGTGCGTTTTTAAGTAAAATTCTGTGAAAATCTTTTACTACACATTTCACATGCAAAAGGCTTTTCATTTGTATGAGTTAGTAAATGTGTTTTTAAACCACATTTTTGAGAAAATCCTTTATGACACATTTCACATACATAAGGCTTTTCATTTGAATGAGTCAATAAGTGTCTTTTTAAAGAGGCCTTCTGTGAAAATCCTGCACCACACACTTCACATACATGAGGCCTTTCATTTGTATGAGTCAGTAAATGTGTTTTTAAATCGCATTTTCGTAAAATTCCTTTATGACACATATCACATACATGAAACTTTACATTTGAATGAATAAGTAAATGTCTTTTTAAATCACTTTTTTCAGAAAATGCTTTATGACACATTTCACGCACATGAGGCTTTTCATTTGTATGAATTAGTAAATGGGCGTTCAAATGACTTTTAAAATAAAATTATTTGCCACACAGTTCACATATATGAGGCCTTTCATTCGTATGGCATTGTATGTGTTTTTTTAAATCGGTCATCTGTGAAAATTCTTTACCACAGACTTCACATGTATAATACTTTTCATTCACATTAGACCGCACATGATCTTTTAAATTATTTTCACGAGAAAATCCTTCATCACACATTTCAAATCAGACTGTCGCAAATTTGTTTACACTTTAGTGATGAGTCGTTCACTCCGGAACGAATCCGTAGATCCGGATCCACAAAAGGAACGAATCCGCTAAAAGGAACGAATCCGCGGAGTCGGATTCATGATGAATCCGCGGAATCGGCGGATTCGTTCCTTTTAGCGGATTCGTTCCTTTTGGTCGGAATCGCGCTGAATCCGCGGAATCGGAATCGCGCTGAATCCGCGGAAACGGATTCGTGAATCGGAATTGGATTCACACTGATTCCGCGGATTCTGAATTACTGATTCCGATTCAGAATCAATATAATATAATAATTTTAGAGAAAATTATTATAATATTTAAAAAATCCTGAAAAACAAAAAAATAATATTTCTTGTTATTGCATCATGTTTTCACATCTCCGCATCTTTCACAACCGCATGTTTTAATTTTGGAAACGTTTTAATCATTCCGCCCCAATTAAAAGCTAATTAAAACGGCTATAACTTCTGTAGTTTTGCAAATAAAAAATCAGAATCAGCACAATTTTATTAACTATCATAAACACCACGGTTCCATTTAGATTTTTTAATCTTCAAATTTTTTTTTGTATTTTTATCCTATTTACGAACTCTAAAATTTTTTTCCGCTATTTTAAGCCTTTTTTCCTTTTTCACACTTGGGCTATGGTAAACAAGCTGATTTCATAGAACATGCTAAGACTTCTAGTTTAAAAGTAGTCCTGGTGCTCTAACTCAATTTCATGACCATCTGCCGTCATTTTAATTAAAATCCTCTCACCTGCAATCTGCGTGAACAAAGAGTTTCGCAACTCATTTCGTGACTTTTTAATATTAGCCACCACAGTGCCAGATTATCCCCGAAATTTCACCTTTCTCAACTGATCGGCTCTCTTTCTATTTATATTTTAATTATTCCCCCAATTAAAAGTTTATTAAAATGGTTATAACACCTGGATTTTTACAACTATAAAGTCAAAAATTTCAAGTTATGCTCACCATCCTAATATGTTCTGATTCACTACAGTTGCATACTGAAAAGTTGAAAAGCTTCATTTATAGCGTTGTTCGGTCTGATTCGAACATAGGAAATTTACATTCTCTTTAGATAAGCATTGTTGTTTTTGACACGTTAGCATTTCCAAAGTATTTTATTTGTAAATTTACAATCATTAGTCATCCTTGAGATCCGTATATCTGGATTAGTTATGAAGGTTTGTTGGAGTTCACAAACTTACATAACCTCAGAAATATAGCTGAAAATAAATCCAGTTTATAACAGGATAAAAAGTTTCCATCAGAATAATGAACTGGAAGTTGTGTCATGTAATATATATCTTTCTATACTTTTCTCATTATTTCAACCATTCTTTGTTACAGACAGAGAGAAAAATAGTACTGGAGCCATCTCTGATATTCACTATATGCGGTTCATTCTCTCAGAAGCCAACATAAACTAGCTAAAACCGTAATTTAACCTTATCAGTTTTATGACAGCATTAGCTCTCAATTCAAGTTTGAATTACTTGTAATCTGTCTAATAAAATCTTGGAGTTTATTCCAAATTTGTTCATAAAAACCATTTAACTTATCTATATACGCAAATCCATATGTTTTTAGATTAGAGATGGATTTTGAAATTTAGAAATGACTTTTATACAATTATTCCAGACCTTTTTTTTCATTCAGCTGACTCACTTATAAGCCAACAGTCCTGTAAAACTTTGTATTAGAGTATTTAGATTGTTAGATTTTGCTGAAAAAGTTTTTTCATTATTTGTTTGAAATTACTTTTAAATTTATATTCTCAATTTTTTATACTCGAGAAACTGAAATGAGCTCGAATGTGACCTGCAATTAAATGTTTCTTTATTTCTGTTTTTAGTAATATTTGCTAAATAAAAATTGCTTATACGGAGATTAAGTATAAATCAATAAAAAATTATTTGGTAGAAGTTGTTGAGGAAAAAGGGGTCCCAAAACTTGCATTGTTTAATGGTTCTTACAGCGCTTATCCGGATTTATAACAAATAGATAGAAACCTGGTGGTTAAAGGCTGTTTTCCTATACATATCTATTAATAAAAAAAGCGAATAGCGAATATGCACTTGGGGGCACCATGGAGTCAAAACTTTAGGGAGTTTATGTTATTTTTTAACTCTCTAAGCCCGGCAAAAGTGATAATTTCTGTGTCTCAGAAGACCGGGTAGTTTTTCATTCACGGAAGCAGAATGAAATCCCCTATTCCTTTACAGAAATTCCAGGAAATGGAGGCCCTCCGCTTCCGCGCGGCGACATCAATTGTGAACAATGAAGCGACAGGGAGTGGAGGAGAGGTCTGGTCATTTGCGGTTTTAAGAAATGGCTTTTAAAAGCCAGTATCGCATTGGAATATTTTGTCTAATATAAGATGTTTGCTCTTCATTTAGTTGACAGAAAATATAACAATAGAGCAATCTGATACAGGAAATTATCGATTGAAACAACCAATATTAGCTTACCTGATACTTTTTCACAAAATTATTTTGTCAATTATTATGAATTCTTTCTATGATAAAGGTGATATATTAAATTTATTGCTGCTGATTAACTTCATTTCAGTCATTTTTTAAACACTTTTTGTGAAATGTATAAAAATCCATCCAATTATTAATACCTTTTAAATGTATTGTATAACACGAAATTTAAATATTAACATAAAATTCAGATCAATATTTTTTACATGTCATCAATAATGTAGTTTACAATACAGTGAAGGAAAATATATTATTTGTCAATCTTTTTTTAATTTTTCTAAGAATATCCGTTTCATGAATATTGTGTCGTGTATTTCATTCTAAACACCAAAAAAAAGTTTAATATTCGTATTTATAAGCTTATTTATTTAACTTCTTTCTTTTTTCAAGAAAGGAATATTATTCTTTAAAACAATTTATAGTTGCAATGCAAATAATTAAATCGCTGTTTTATTATAAAGTTTCTTCCGCCTTTTATTACAATAAAGTTTGAGAGAACAAAAAAGTTACATGAACAATAAATGGAACCATGATTTCCTTATTTATTGTTTTACAGATTCGGAAATGTATTTTTAATATTTCTTAAATTTACAAGAAATTGATTTCAAGAAAATACCAAAGATAGCTGCAAAAGTTTGAATCTGAAATAAAGAAAAATTTTCTCTATTTCGAGTACAAACGAGTGCTGGGAAAAAGTATAAGAATAAGAATTGATGAAAGAAGGTCATAACCTTTTCTTCGATCAGTCATTTAATACTCAATGAATGTCTGTCCACCATTTTTTAATAGAATTATTTAATTTTATTTTTTCAAAGGAAGTCTGTTTAAGTGAAACGCACATACAGAGAGCATATTATAAAATTCGAAATTCGTTTAATTACAAAATATGTATTAAGAAAAAATCTTTAAATAACAAGTTTATTTTTAAATATTAAAATTAAAGTGGGTCTTTTATATTTTTCTTGTAAAGCTCTCACACTACGTTTTATACAATTTTGTAATAAATTAATCTCATGTGTGTATATATGGGACATTGTTGAATACGATGTTTGTGGCTCTTCAAACCTATGTTGAATAGGTTAAAAGCTTTTGTAAAAATTTATTATTTCAGTAATATAATAGTTTATGTGCTTAGTATTTAAAAATAAATTTCTAATTTCAAAATATCGTTTTATAAATCGTGATTGCATATTTAACCCTCTGCGAAGCTAATTCAATAAGGTTGCCCGAATTCAAAAAATTGCATCTCAATGCAGTTATGCAGTT
>BGPR01027037.1:0-21058 GCA_013235015.1 Araneus ventricosus
ACTTTCGGTAGTATTAAATTTAGAATTTAAATTGTTTTATTATTTTTCTCTTAAGGTATCCGAACACGTTCGGAGCACTTTTTTCTTAAATTGTGAAATAGAAACATCAAAATATGTTTTTTAGATTCGAATTTAGTAAAGATTATTATTAGCGTATGATTTTTGAGTATAAATTATTATAAATTTACAAAATTCTTGAATTTCTGCTGCTTTTTAGAGGAAATTTCCCAAAACTTCAAACATGCTACAGGTCAAACTTTTGTAATAATTCAAATAAAACTAATACTAAAATAAAATACATGTGGTGCCAGGCTGACGGCAGCCCACGTCATTCCCGCCGCGCCTCTAGCGGATCTAAGGAGAACCCGGCAGTTGACGTTCTGACATCCAGACGGGATGTTCGCAAAAGACGCTTGCTCCAAAGACGATTGCGACGAAGGGAATGTGTGTGACTCTCCAACGATTATTACTTTGTGTTTATCATCTGTACATAGCCACTCATTTATTAAGCCATTTAACTGTAATTAGAAATCATCATTAAATCTTTTCATTCAAAAAACTTGTCTTCAGTTGGCCATCCCTGACACCCACATACATACTATGGACTAGTGCTTGTACTAGAATCTTAACATTCCTTGGATAAATAAAAATTTTAGAGCTAATCAAACAATCATTATAAGATTTTCAGCAAATTTTCTACGTCATTTTTCAAATAAAAGACCATAATTTAAAAAATATTGTTACAATATACATTATTCTAGTACATTCACTAGAGAAACATTTGAAGAAAGTGTTCACAAAATTTCAGAACAATCCAACGATATTATCTCGAGTTATCATGTTTGAAGTTTGAAAAATATGCATAAAATCTAATTTTGAGAAAAATCAAATTTTAGTTTTTCCACGCGCTCAAATTATGTATCTAAACTTTAATAAAAATTCCTAAAAATATACTGACATCATATTAGCTTGCAAAAAAGGAGTTTAAAAGAATTTTTGACAGGTTTCTGTCCCTTTAAAGGACAACTTCCGGTTAATTAAACGCCCACTTCCAGTTTTCAGTTTGCTATTAAACAATTAATATCTCATCTTCTAATTAACGTACCGACAAAAGTAAATATGTTTTAGAAAGGTAAATGAATGAACTATCGAAAACATCAAAAATTTTAAAAATGGAATTTTGGACGAAAATCGACTTTCGAACGTGTTCGGATAATTTAATCTCCAAACCATAGAACATCTTCTACGCATAAGTGGGTTTTGATGAATAATAATATTTTTTTAAAATCGTATAATCAAAATTCAATATTTTTCATTTTTTTTCGAAAATTCAACCCCCTTGCGGCATGATTAAATTTTGAATTAAAATTTTTTTCATTATTTTTCTCTTACTCTCCATACCATAGAACATGTTTTCCGCATAGGTAGGTTTTAATTAATAATCATTTTTTTTAAAAAAATCGTATAATCAATATTAGGTATTTTTCCATTTTTTTCAAAAATTCAACCCCCTTGCGGCGGTTCTTAACCTAAAATTTAATTTTTTATTTTATTTTTCACTTAATCTCCATACCATAGAACATCTTTTCCGCATAGGTAGGTTTTGATTAATAATAATTTTTTTTTCTCCATAGTAGAGCGACCCACCCTAGTGTACACCTGTCCCCATGTGTCTTAGCATTGTCTTATTTCAGGTGCACTTTCAATTTGATCTTGAATGTTTACTGCAATATTGTTCCTTAGCATTAAATGGACAGGGACTGAAGTTTGACCCTAAAGTAGGAAATGGAATCTAAATTGCTAATTCATATATAATGGGGTAAGCCTGTACCCCATGCATGTGAAAGATGGGAATGGGCTGTATTGGGAAAGAACTCGGCATTCAGAATGAAGGTCAGATTATTTTATCCTTTTGCACTCAAAATTTCTGCATCATAGTAGTGGTGAACTTTGATGATATAAGTAAAAATACAGATTTCCCATAGATTGGGTTCTCGAAAAACTGACTCTTTGGTTAGGAAGCGGAAAATGAGAAAAAAAAAAAGATAAAAGCAACCTATCACGAGAAATATTTCTTTTAATCTAATCTGAAAGAAATTGATATCCTTTTCAACCGAAATTCTGAATCATAACCCTGATAGTTAAATATTTATAATACTTACCTAAGTCAGGATGGCTATTGAAAGACTCATGGATTCTAGAAACTCTAAACATCAGCAGTGGGCAAGAACCAGAGTATGTTATAATGTTGTGATTAAAAGTTCTTCTTTGGTTTCGTGTGAAAACATTGAGATATAGTTTAGCAACGGATTCGGAAACTCTCCATGCGTTTGCGCATTCGCCGGTCGGAGTTATTTTCATCAAAATAGGAGGAAAGTGACGAATGAAAATGTGAGGTTTACATTTTACTGAGCGTGATCTAATAAAGAACTACGGAAATAGGCTCATATGACACATTGCCTGACACCCCTTTCCGGTGTAAAATCGTCCAAAAGTGGCAGTCTTGGAATCCGTTGCTGAACAGTAAGTATCTAAGGTTCGACTCTCGGCATCCGAACAACGGACAAAATTTAGAAGTACATTCGAATGTTCACAACAATTTTTAGGCAACCAAACCCTATATACTGTTCACAATTAACGAAACAGTTTTCTACTTATTACAGATATGAATGTCTGAAGCCTAAAAACCTTCATAATTATTACAAATAAGCTATGTTATTTAATCATACAGTATTTTCAATCATAAGACAATATAAACGGAAATAAATTATTCTACAGAAAAAATTAAGCTTTACAGAAAGTGGTAAGGACTTAATAGCAAGATTTATTTTACGAAATCAGTCACCCTGATTTGTCCAATCACGATATCGCGCCACTGTTAATGTATATCAGTTATGTGGTAAGCTAATATATATGTAGATATAAAGATCAGATTCGAGGTAAAATCTCTATCACCGGAATATTCAGAAATTCAAGTTAAAGATTATGTAGAGAAGTGGAGTGAAGTGTATTAAAGAAAAAGTTAAGAAGACCTTGCTGAATTAGATATTTATTAATTTTTATAAAGCTAGGATCGAGTTGAATGAAAGTCGTATCAAAGGAATGGCTGAGTTGATGTGTTTTTTTTGTTTTAAGACTTACGACTCTATAATAGGACATCACTGCTTGAATGGCTGGTGGATACCGGGATATACGAGTAGAAGCACTACAGTTGAAGCGGTGGCAGAAGATCTGGATAGTATGAAACAAGGATCTACTCATGGACCCTGTGTTCAAATTAATAAAGCAACATCGGTTAGTACCGAATTAGTTAATATGAATCCAATGTTTTCTAATGAAACTTATTTATATAATCAAGTGACTTATGGAAATGATCAAATGACTTATTCAAGTCAAGACTTCACCACAGAAGGATCTAGTAATCATTTGATGACAATGAATTCTGTGCAGAGTCATGCAGAAGAATGTGCCATCAGTGGTCTGAACAATCCAGCACTATTTCATAGAAACGAACTGGGTACAAATGACTGCAACATGGAGATGAGACTAAGCAGCGAAGTCTCATCGAAAATCGATCGACTGACTAGTATGGTATGTCAAATGGGACTCGATAAAGACAATATGAATATGCCTCCGATCCCGGACTCTTCCAATAATAGGCCTGACTTTGTCCAGGTGGATAGAGCAGTACCTGTCATGTCAATATATAAAGTTCCGATGCTGGATGTAATTGAAGATATCCAATTTGAACTAAAAATTCAAAACGATCCGTGGAAATTAATGAACAAACAGGTCGAAAGAATTAATGGCTACGAAATCAGTAGTGAAAGTAATAACGCTCCTGTCACAAACGAAGATCTGGATCGAATACACAATGAATTAGTCATGGGAAATAAAACGGATAGTGAAATAACAGAAGACAAAATTCGATTATCTGAGATATATCGCCAGTTCTCAAAATATGGGCAAATTAACGAAAGAATTTTGACAAAAGATGACTTAGACAGCATGACAAATAATTCCGTCGTTACGGAATCAGCACCAAGTCGGGATTTCGTGCTCAGTAATATTCCTACACATGGGTCTCCTGTGCATACCGGTTCAATGAATGATCAAGTAAGAAATGACAGAACAGATGTTGTAATGATGCGACATAAATGCAATAATGCGTCCACAGAATGTAAAATAGGGTTAAATGACATGAATTTTAGGAGAGGTACAGAAGAATCTGCAACGATAGGGAATTCATTCACGCAAAAATCTGACTTCTTCGAGGATTGTCATGTGGATGATGCATATACACTTGATGGTCCTTCCTTCTCGGAGTTCAATGAGCATTACACTTCTGTGTGTTTGAAAGATTTACAATCCAATTGTAATGTTAAACGGCATTCTATGCAACGGAACAGCCATTTAAAAAAGCATACAATTATCGACAAAGTAATAAAACAGTATAAATGTGACGTTTGCGAAAAATCATTCAGACAAAAGTGGCTTTTGCAGAGACATGCTTTCACCCATACGGGTGACAAACCGCATGAATGCAAACTCTGCGGAAAGAAGTTCTCGCGCAAAAGTAACTTAAATAGGCATAAGGACACTCATAAAGTATTGAAGCAGTATAAATGTGATGCTTGTGAAAAATCGTTCAGACGAAAGGAGCATTTGCAGAGACACGCTTTCATCCACATGGGCGACAAACCATTTAAATGTGAAGTTTGTGAAAAATCATTCACAGAAAAGAAGCATTTGCAAACACATGTTCTCACCCATACGGGTGACAAACCGCATGAATGCATAATCTGTGAAAAGAAATTCTTGTACAAAAATAACTTAAATAGACATAGCAAAACTCATTAACATAAATGAAGGAAAAGTCAAGAAGAAAATATTTACTATGGCATGTATGAAACTACATGTGTTAAATTTGCGGCGATTTTATTTCTACAAGCCCGTTTCATTTTATTTATATTCCTAAAATTCATGCCCTATTTATTAAGATTTTAAAATGTGCTATGTGGCAAATATAAGTACAATGGTAGAGATTTTTATATTCTATTCGACTCAATTCTCTGATGTAATTTTCTCGGGATTGTTTTTAAATGCTGTAAATATTTTACTAAAGACAATAACTTACTTTTTAATTGAAGATTAATAAAAACGTGTACGTAAGAATGTTATTTACTGTCGTCTTTATTTTATATGGGTTATAAGATTATTGTAGTAAATAAGAGAAATATCGATTATATTCTCTTAAATATTTCAGACATTTCTCCAATCAAATAAAATATATTCCCGTAAATCATTATTCCTATAAATATTCGTATATTTGCGTGTTGCTTGTTTTATTTATCTCTGATATATACATTATACTTTTAACGAATAATTTTTGAAAAATCAATTAAATCCTATCACTACATAATTATAACCTTCTCAGCAACATATAGCTGTAATCCCCATTTTATAATACTCCATGTATCTGTAGCTGCTGTTAGATATAAGTGAGAATTTCGGCTTTTTGAAAATAGCCATAGAAGATATGAGCGTGTTTGGTATTCAGGTTTCGAAAAATCACTGTGGGAGTTGGCATTTAACTTTTATGCTCCAACAATAAGTTGTCCCGTAAAAGGTTATTATACGAGCATTTTTGATACAGAGGGGAAGCAAAACTTAAAGCATTTTCGAATCAACACCTTATATATTGTTGAATATATTATTGAAATTTACTAAATATTGATTTCATTGAATTTGAATTTTCATTTGAATTTTCATTTTATTGAATTTGTTGGTTGTAATCATACTACTAAAAAATTTATCTTAATTTTTTAATATTATTTTTGGGCAATTTCGAAACATGACTAGCAGAGACAGGGATACTCAGAAGAAAATATATAGGTGGATCTGATAAATTTAAGAAAAACATAAAAAGAAAAAATGCTGAAAACAAGAGGAACTCCCTTGCAAAATTTTTAAAAACCGAAAATGAGCAACAAACTGAAGAAACATATAATTGACAGTTATTGAAAATCAAAATCGCGGAAATCAAATTACGCTGTATGACATGCCTGAAAACAATCCTAATTATCGTAAAAGCAGCTTTTGTATTAATGAATAGGAAAGTCATTATACGAAAGCTGAAAAAAGGAAAGATAGAAGAATAAGTTAAAAGTGACACCTGAATGTAAAAACATAAGAACTTGATGGAAAAAAACTGTTTTGATTTTAACCCTCTGACTGAATAATATTTTTGAAATACTATTCAGATGCAACGTTTTAAAACGTGTTCAAATGAACCAAGCTAATTGCCATTGCATGAAGGACTTTATTAGTAAAAGAAGATTCAATGTTTTAAAAGTACTAAGTAAACCCATTAGCTTGAAAATAGTCATAGTCATAAACGATGACTATGAAAATATAGTCATGAAAAACCGATAGTCATAACCTATAGCGACATTTTCTTTTCAAGAAGATATTCGAAATTTATCACGAATAAGAGACATGATAGGAATTTTTGTGTAATTAGGATGATATTCACAAACTGTGTGAAAACGCAGAGACAAAATGAATTGCATTCATTTATTTAATGAAATCAAAATTTGTCATAGAGTTTTTGCATAAAAGGGTCACAATATTATAATATTTTTTTAAAAATTAATTTATCTAAATTTTGCCATGCCTCCAGAATTTCCCTCCGAGCGACATTTTTGTTTTGAATTCTAGAAAGACAAAAGAAAAATCCACATGATCTTTAGTAGAGGCTATCTTTGCCAACTGATCGGCACGTTCTTTTCCTTCAATGAGCGAAGAACTTTAGTCAAGTGGCTTTAAAGATAGATGAACCTATTCATTGCTAAACAAAGTGGACTGTAAGCGAAAGAATGGTGATCTCATCTTAAAGCAAGTTTGACGGACCATGGCGTTTTTCCTAGTCATAAAGCTCGCTTTTTTTGGTAAAGATCCCCAATGCCCATGTGAAAGAGTCGAAGATTCAGTTTCCCATGTGCTTTTTGAGTATCATAAGTGTGCTCATTTGAGGTAGTCTTGCCCCAGCAATTGGTAAAGTAAAGAACTCAAAGACTTACTAAGAATTGAATTTTTTTAGGCGGGCCTTTTCTGATATTTTGAAAGAATTATTTAACCTTTCTTTTTCACTTTTTATATTTAATTTTCTGGGTTATTTTATCTTATTTTTTTATTCGTTCCTTTGTAATGGAAAGTTGAATTTTTTGGGTGGGATTGCTTCGCGCGATCTGTCGTTTGGGCCGCACATCTTCTGCCAGGTCGGGGATAACTAAGTTATCTGAACTGTATTCAAATTTTTTGTGTGTGACTGTTCTGAAAAATATATTGACCTTATATCCTTAATATATGACCTTAACATGGTTTCTACAGAAAAATCTTTCATGATTCAAAACAATTTTTTTATTATTTTGAATTATTTAGGAAGTTAACATTTTAATCATCTTCAAGATCGTTCGTAAATCAAATATTTCAATTATTTATCGCTTCACGTATTCCTTTAGTCCTTAATATATCAATTTGTACAGTGTATTAAATAGCAAAATGCAATAAATTATTATTTTGTTTTACGAAATTAGTTTCAAGGCCCGCAAATCAACTTTGCACCAGACCCTGCTTTTTTCGTGCCGGCCCTGTTTCTATTTCTGCATACTTATATTCTTTGTATATTTTTTAGCCGATTCAGTTCATGAATTTTATCTAATTTATGTCCAGGTACCCTCAAGCACACTTCCTACTTTTGATTGCAAAATGATGCAAACGGTAGCTTTAAATTGAGTCGGTAATTGTATTTTCGATTATTTTTTATTTTGAATATGAAATATAAGCATAGTGTTGAAGCAGATGAGAATAAGAGAAATGCAATTAGCTGTTTAAATAAAACTATTTGCAGAAAGGAAAAGTTTTAGTTATGTGAGACAAATTTTCGAACTATAAAATGGAATAGATAAAATTCACCCCATTATGCCTCGATAATAAAAGAGTGAATGTTATTTTACTACAAATATAATGTCAAGAAATGATTTTAGATCAGCGGTTATGCATTTTTGAAGCTTTTCATAATATCTCATACAAAGGCGGAGCTTTGTTGATGGAAACAGAGTATTACACTCTTTCAGTAGAAACCAAGAATTTCTTATAAATTTAGTGTTTCATTATTATTGAATCAAAAAATCGTATTTTTTCTTACATCAGGTATTTCTATCTCGATACGTTTAAAGTTTTTCAGGTAGTTCCTTGAAAAGAAAGCAGCAATATATCGCAAGTGGTAATACGATCAATTTGGTGTTTTCTTTTCATTCGAGGGGGCTTTCCGGATATCAAGGCGATTATCAAAGTCAAGTCGTATAAAATGTATATATATTTTATATTAATAAATTAGTATGTACTTTTTAATTTATAATCACTTAAAAGCCCTTAAAAATCATATAGAATTACACCGTTTTATCGTGTTAAATTTATGATATTCTTTCATTCTTTTCAGCAACTTTTTTTGTTACGTATTTCTTCATTTTTGAGGACCAGGGGTTCCTGGTGGCTAGGTATAAGTTTTAGAACCCCAAAGACCAATTTTTGAAGTACAGTTTGACCAAATTTCGTAGTTCATGTCAGTCTAATCCATGCTTACTCTGACATTGAAGGTCAAATGTCCTTGAGTTGTTGTGTCGTGGATGCCTTGCCAGGAATATCTGGCTCAGTTTATGACCTATTCTTCTGACTGCTCTTTAAAATTGCAATATCTGTCCTTAAAATAGCCTCGTTTTTCTTCAAAACTGGACACTAATGCAACCAAATATGTATTCAGTTCTATCTGTGAAATCTTCTTTCAAGTTTCCTAAAAACTAATTTGAAGATTACGGATGACTTGATGTTAAATTGATGATTTTCACTTTTACTGAGGCATTTTTTTTGCTTGCGTTGCATTTAATACGCCTTACAGAACTGAAATAATTAATTCGAATTTTCTTCGTTTCATTCAAATGCATTTGCACTTTCGCAACATCGACCGTTCTAAAGGATGCAAAGGCAATTTGGTACAGAATTATTGTGTGCAATTTCTTTATAATATAACATGGTTTAATACAAGTATTGTATACAGTTCTTTTCTAAGATCAATCAATTATCGATGCAGTGACCTGCTGAGATATGGGCTGAATTTCGGAGAAAGGCCCGTAAATGCTCTGATCAGTGAAAAAGTTTTTTTTTATTAATGTGTGAAAATCAAACTTATAACCGATGAAAACCTCAGCATACAGCTCAAGCTGCAGCGAATCCAGAGTTGTAGTGCGATAAATATTACTGAATCCTAAATTTGTAATAACGTTTCCACAGTTCGGTGATCTGTTGTGTTTAACACTCACTATTTTAGCGTTAAAGTGCATGTAAATAACATTCATGTCGTAGGAAAATTATTTACTCTTAATTGTGAAAATCCTGTAATTAGATGTTTAATGATTGTCGTTTTATTCTGTCAAAGCTGGCTTTTAAATTTTTAAGAGCTGTTTTAATAGGGAATTAGAATTGTAATGCTAATGTATTGTTTATTTTTACTGTTTGTGACTAGTTTTGCTGCATGTTAGAAAATTATACAAATTATTTGAAGTGAAGAAGAACAAATCAAATGATTTATAGTTAATTTCTCAAATCACAGTATTTAATTAGAAACACAAAGTAGAGTTACAGAAATCAACGGTTAATCATGAATTCCTCACAGATGGTAAGAAAACATGTTCCCTCACGAAGAACATTGCTGTGAACACGTCTATTGTATACTCTCTAGAATCAGTGCAATGAGTTCTAACTTCCGCTTTTTCACAAAGGAACAGGGAAATGTTCAAGGAATCTTCTTTCTGCCCAGCAAAACCCGCCATCGCAGAAAATCCTTTCATTTTGACTTTGTTAACGAGAACAATGTATTAGGCAAGTTTATCAGTTTACCTCATGGACAAGTTACATTCTCTACTAATCAAGTTGATTTGAGCATTGCACACGCATTTGCGGATCAATTTTATCGATCAACATTAACAGGGAGTTCTGAATATAAATCATAAATTTCCCTTTGCAGTACTTGCCAAATGCCGAACCTGACTCAAAGATTCTCGTTTATACAACAACCAGCTAGTGCCATGCATCTTAATATTGAAAAACAAGGTGGCATACGAGAAATGAACAATTATTACAAGGAATCGAATAAGGCAAGTAATACTCAAGTGTATAAAAAAGTAAATAAATTCTACGTATCGTCAAATACACAACAGTCAACAAAAAATACCAGTTTCGATCGACAGTCAGAAAAAGAAAACGAATCACACGAGAGAACTTGTTTTCCTACATTTAAAAAGAGTTGTGGGAAAATGCTGCTAAGGGTGAAATCATAGTTCCGGGTCCTTTTTGCCCTCTACAGAATGATCGTATATGTTCTCTGCGTGGAAAAAAACATAGACGTACGGCTGATTTAAAACGACACTGTGATGAAACCATTCATCGGCGATGTTTGCCACAAAGGTTTCACACAAAAGGCCAGTATAAAATGCCCATATTTTCCCACATAGGAGTAAAACCTCACAAACCTTTCACCTGCAATGCTTGCCCTACAAATTTGCACACCAACGTGATTTAAAGAGGCATATGCGCATCCGCGCAGAAGAAAAGCCCTTCACTTCTGACATTTATGGAAAAGCATTCACAAAAAGCGTAATCCAAACAGACACGCCCTCATCCACAAAAGGGTAAAACAATTTAAACTCTACAGGCTATTTTTCTCAGTCTAAGAGGAAGGAATTATTAATACGACAGGTGATTCATCAATCCAAATGAAGGAAGATGTTAGAAGAAAACCTATGCTATACAGAATACAAAAAAAAAAATAAAGACTGGGACACTTTCGACAATTTTTGTAATTATATATGCATTCTATTGGCTCTCTTAGTGTTTCATTTGAAGCTAAAATTCAGCAATCCTCTATTCCAGATAACATTTTAAAGAAGAGTTTTAATCTTTTTTGCGATATGACGAAAATAACTGCAATTTGATTGACATTTTAAAATTGTTTTATCTATTATTCTATTATAATTTTTGGAAAATTTTCCTTAGGACTGTTAGTTGGTAAAAATACATATGGTTAAAGAAAGAAAACAACACTACTTTGTATTTGAAGATAAATGAAATTCTGTGCATTGTTTTTCATATATTGTATTATCTAATATAAATGGTTTTTAGGAGCAAAGCTATCATTAAGATACATTTAAATGGCATTGTTTTTTTTTGCCATGCTAAATTAGAGGGACTATTCCAATTTACAAAAAATACATTTAAATTTAAACTTTCTTGAACATATCAATCTAACGACTAATATCTGGTAGCAATACGCCGTGCGTTCTTTTTTAATGTAATTAGTCGGTTTAGAAATAAAAAATGAAATTGATTTACTTAATAATCGTAAAAAGCTATTGCTTTACACTAAAATCTGCATACTCTACTTAACTTTAGTTGACATTTGATTTAATCGAAAAAATATTTGCAAACATCGTACACAGAGAATACAAAATTGTCATATTTATAAGCGATTTTTCAATGATTCAAAATGGAAATAAGCATTCCACTGCTTTAATCAAGCATAGCAATCATTCTTTAAATAGTTACTTTTAAAGATATTCTGATTAAAACGAAAAAATGATAGAAATGAAACCTTTTTTCGCATCACTATCTGAACCTCTTTTTGACCTGTCTTTTTTGAATCATAAACAGAAATGAAAGAATAACCTCTAATAATCTTTGAAATATTTGTGGTTTTCTATTGGATGAAAATTTGGAATTCGTGAAGGGAATTACTGGCTGGTATCGGATGTCAATTTGGAATAAGTGAAGATAATTTGTCTTTATCTCCGATTACGGAAACACCGGAATGACACTGGACAAGATTCGTATAGTTGAGATGAACCACCAATTTAGAAAATATACACAAAATACTCAAAAGAGGTTGATGGAGGGTCACTTGGGTATTACGAATCATAATTTCAACAATAGGGAAGCTGAACCAAATCATCTAAGCACTATTCCTACAGTTAATACTGTGAAGGATTTTGCTATATAAACTAGTTATAACATTAGGGTAGACAGAAAAATTAAAAAAGAGCGACTAGAATGCACCTCAGAAACGTCTGAAAATCAATTCGCTTTTCTTGACAGAATTGATTTAAGACGCCAAGAACATTCTATAACAATTATTTTTTTAAACCCAGCGCCATCTGAATCCATAATTGATGGTCGTGCATGTGCCCGTCCTTCCCACTTGCAACACAATAATCGGGATTCCTCTTTTTGTTTGACAGAATTTCAAACCGATCGGAATATAAAATGGTACCACGTGGTGAACTACAGTCAGAAACCTTTCACCTGCAAAATTTTTCTAAAGGGATTCAGGAATGAATGAAGCTTAAAAAGTCGCATGCATCTCCACGCAGAAATAAAACCTTGCAATTGCGAGTTTTGTGGAAAATCATTCACCACAAAGAGTGCTTTAAAAACACACATTGTCAGCCATTCAGGCGAAAAACCGTTCACGTGCGATGTTTGCGGGAAAGGATTAACAAGAAGCGATAATTTAAATTCTCGTATGCGTTCCCACGCAGGTGAAAATTCATACTCATGTGTAACATCATTCAGGCGACCGTATAAGTGCAAGTTCAGCAGAAAAACTTTCGCGACTAAAGGCAACTTAAATAGCCATAAGAATACTCCACTAAACTAAATAAAGGATGAAGTTTTACTAGGCAGAAATTGAAACCACAATTGCAATATTCTGGACATTTTCATTTCAACGAACCCCATTTCTCTCCGCAAGTCTTTATTAATTAAATCTTTAGGAAATAATTTCCTTTTTATCAACAGTTTAAAGAATAATCTGTTATAATACTTGACGAATAAGAAACGTTTTTAACACTTTTTTTTATATTATATCCCACAATTCCTTGCTGTTTTTTTTTTATCTAAGAATTAAATAAAACGCTGCATATATTTAAGAACTGTAATACTTCTTTGTCTTTATTTAAAGACAAATAGAAATTTATACGATTGCATGTCACCTAATGTCTTTCTCTTATAAGATGAGTTTTAAAGATTATTTAGTTAAAATTTCAGCGGGCGCACCTGTACAAATTTTTCGACATATCGTGCATCGTATTACATAAATATATCGTGTTGTTTTACGAAAATAAATCCAAATTTTATTTCAACTATCAGTATTTATTAGCTTAATAGTAAATAGAGATTTTATAAGTAAAATTTGCACTTAAATTTTTAAAAAGTACGATATAAATAGGTAAAACGATGCGCAATGCAAATATCTTTTAAAAACCCGCGCCCGCTGGAGGGTTTATAAGAGGAATATCTATTTCAGTGTATGTTTCTGAAGTTGGAGGTATTACTCTAATTGAAGAAAATATATTTACCTACATTTCATTGTTCGTATATTTTTCTAGTTTGTAATATATATCATTGATAAATAATATATTTTTAATTAAAATAATCCATTTACAAAGTTAAATATCTTTTAATAATTTACTAATTTTAAAATTTTTAGGAAGCGATTGGTTTACACTATATTCTACAGTATTTGAAACCGCTTCAGGGGCTGTCACGTGCAGTTGATAAGAATTTTGGCACCTTATAAAAATGGGTTAGAAGACACCATCATATTTACAAACTAGTTTACAAATACTCATTTTCGCAGAAAGAATTTAAATTTATACTCGACTTGCGAATTTTCTGATAAATTATTTAACATTATTTAATTACGAAAATTAAAGAAATTCTTTTTATTTGCTACCTCAATCTTATACTTAGTGCTTTATTTTGAAGGCTAATCACAGTAATGAACTTCAATTTGAAAGTTTTGTTTCAAGATTTCTGCTGTATTTAATAATTATCCGAAATTATGTAGAAGAACATGGAGTCCTAGACATCATTTTTTGTATATTTGCCAGACGTTTAAATTCATGAATTTTGCTTTTTTTCATGTCCAGGATCTCTCACACTTCTTGACTTTGAGTGAAAAAGATGCAAATGTTGCTGGAAATTAGATTAATGATTATTGCTTTGATTATCCTTAATTTTCAGAAAGGTTTTTCAAATTACTGTAAAAAATGCGAATAGTTTCTTCAACTTCTTAAAAGAAAACTTGCTTAATTAAGGTATTTTTCTAGCGAATAAAGCCGTTTTAAAATGAACTAAGATTACTATTTTGATTATTTTTATTTAGCAATAGAATTTAAAGCAACTGTAATGATAATTCCACTTCTTCAAACTTCAGAACCGCACCATTGGAAGGACATTTGACAACCCTAGGTATGATTTAACGTGCCACAGTATAGGAACAAAGATTATGTGAGAATAAATTTTCCTTAATTATAGCAATGCCCGTCTTATTTAAAAGAATAGAATCGATATTTCTATGATTTGCTACAATACTCATAATACAATATATATGAAAAAAGACGACGGTAAGTAACATTCTTGCGTACAAGATTTTATTCGTCTGCATTTAAAAAATAAATGATTTTCTTTATAAAAATATTCACAGCATTTAATATAATAATCCCGAGAAAAATTCGCATAAGAATCAAGTCGAATAGAATGTAAAAATCTATAACATTGAACTTAAATTAGTATACGGCATAAAATAATCCAATTTAAAATGTTCATACCTAGGGAAAGTATTTTAGGAGTATAAATAAATTACAGCCCTGAAAAGAAAGGGGCTTGTCGAAATAAAATCGCCGCAAATGGAGCATATGTTGCTGCATATATGACTTTCTTCTAGCTTTATCCTTCATTTAGGTTTATGAGTTTTCTTATGTCTATTTAAGTTGCTTTTGGCCGAGAACATCCTACCGCAGAGTTTACATTCAAATGGCTTGTCACCCGTATGGGTGAGAGCATGCATCTGCAAATTCTCCTTTCGTCTGAATGATTTTCCACAAACTTCACATTCAAAAGGTTTGTCATCCTTATGAATAAGGGCATGTTGATTCAAACATTCCTTTCGTGTGAATGCTTTTCCACAAACTTCACATGAATAGAGTTTTTCTCCTGTGTGGATAGGCATATGACTCATTAAATCTCGCTTTCGTTTAAATCGTTTACTGCAAAGTTCGCAGATGAATGGTTTTTCACCCATGTGGACGAGGCCGTGTCTCTGTAAATGAATCTTTTGTGTGAACGATTTTCCACAAATGCTACATCTGTACGGTTTTATTTCTTCGTGGATAAACAAATGTGTTTTTAAATGGTTCTTTTGTTTAAATAATTTTGGCAAATATTGCAAATGAATTGTTTCACGCCGGTGTGCACCACAGAATGCCGTTTAACATTACCATCGGATTGAAATTCCCTCAGACTCACAGAAATGTTTCGTTCATTCAGCTGCGAGAAGGAAGGACCGGTAGGTGCATGAGCAGCATCCACATGACATGGATCTGCTTCCCTAATGGCGGAATTATTAGTCAAATTGTCTAAGTCACCTTTCACCAGAATTCTTTCAGAATTTGGTCCATGTCTGGACAATTATTGATAGATCTCGGTCAATTGAATGTTATCTACAGTCATTTCTGTAGTGAATTCATTTCCCATGATTAATTGGTGCTTTATTTGTCCTCGTCCTTCGTTTATGATACGAGATTCATTGCTCATTTCGCTGGCCTCGTCTCCTTCGACCAGATTGCTTATGAATTTCGAAGGATCGTTTTGAATCTTTGTCCGTGTTTGGATATCTACAAAAGCATCCTGTGTCGGGAATGGACCTTATGCACCCTTTGGGTTGGAGAGTATAAAAAAACAGCTGTGGAGGAATAAACAAAACGATCGGCCTATAAGCGACTCAGAAATAAAAGCAGTTCTGAGTCAGCTGTTTAAGACTGACCAATGGCTGCCTCCGGCAGGTCACGTGGCGGAGGATGTGACGTCACATGAATAAGGTCCATTCGTACATTTTCAAGTAATTTAATGATCCACTCACCGTGGCAAAGTCTGGCGTATTATTAGACGAGTTCGAGATCGAAGGTATATTCAGATTGTCTTCATCGAATCCCAATTGACATACCATACTAGTTAGTCCATCTATATTCGACGGCATTTCGTTGTTGGGGAAATTAAATTCCATCGCCATATTGCAGGCATTTGTACCAAATAGTGCTGGAGTGTTCAGATCACTAATGGCGCATTGTTCTACATGATTCTGCTGAGAATTCATTGCCATCAACTGATTAGTTGCTCCTCCTGTGGTGTAATCTTGACTTGAAGAAGCTGGTGGATAATTTCCATAAGTCAGTTGATTACATAAATAATTTTCATTAGAAAACAGTGGATTTATATTAGATAATTCTGTATAAACCGATGATGTTTCATTAATTTGAACACAAGGTCCATGAGTAGATTCTTGCTTCAAACTATCCAGTTCTTCTACAACCACTTGCGCTGTAGCGTATTCATTCGCAAGTCCCGGTATCCACCAGCCATTCAAGCAGTAATGTCCTATTAAAGAGTTGTAAGTCGTAAAGCAATCGAAACATGCCAACTCAGCCATTCTTTTTGTGCGGCTTTCTTGCAACTCGCTTCTAGCTTTGAAACAAATTAAAATATATGTTGTGTAGAGGTCTTATTATCTTTTTCTATTCACTTCACTTCTTTACATAACCTTCAACTTAAATTCCTGAATATTCCGTTCACAGTGTTTTAACCCGAAATCTAATCTTTCTATCCACATTTATATTGGTTCACATCATCAACTTATATGCATGGCTGTGACGCGATATCTTCGTTGGACGAATCATGGGGGTCTATTCTGGTACCCCCTGTTGGGTTGGTTTCCGCACGTTAACAACGGAACCCAACCCAACTCCCAACCCAACCAGGGGTACCAGAATAGACCACATGGCGTTGGTTGGCCATTGGATTACCTCATCAACTTATATGCATGACAGAAACGCGATATCTTTGTTGGACGAATCATGGCGACTGATTTCGAACAATAAAATTTACTATTAAGTCCTTACCATTTTTTGCAAAGCTTAATTTTTTTATAATAATTTATTGCCCTTTGTTTTGTCTTATCATTTAAAAAGTCTGCATAAAAATAACATAACTAATTTGTAACCTACTATTAATAAATATAAACGTTTGAGATTTCTGATATTCCAATCCGTAATAAGTATTAAACTATTTCGTTGATTTATGATAGTATATAGTGCTTAGATGCCTAAAAATTGATGGGATCATTCAAATGTACTTCGTAATTTTCGCCATTGGTCAGATGCCGAGGGTATCATCTTAGATACTTATCTTATCTCAAAGTTTTCCCACCACACCTAAAGAAGAACTTTTAATCACTTTAAATCGTGCACTGTAGATGTTAGTTGAAGTCGGTCCTAGAATCCGCGGCACTTTTAAAGGCCATCGTGACTTATGTATGGATTATAAATATTTAATTATACGATATATGATAGAGAATGGGTGAAAAGGATAAAAATTAAAAATTGTAATAGGTTGCTTTGAACTTTTTCAACAGTTTTCGCTTCCTAACTAAGAGTCTGAGGTTCGAGAATCGAAACCCTGGAAGATCTGAACTCTTTGTTATTTCCATCAAAGCTTACCGTTATTATAGTGCAGAAGTTTTGAAAACGAAAGTGTAAGATCATCTGACCTCGATTCTGAATGCCGAAAACTTTCTCAATACAGCCCATGCCCATCCATTTGTCTCATGGGGGCACTCAGTTACCTCATTAGTTTTGAAAACACAGCAATTTAAATTACATTCATTATTTAGGGGTTAACTGCCAATACCATTCATGAAATACCCAGTAACAATTATCGCACGACCAATTCAAGCTCAAATTGCATGTGCACATTATATAACATAAGTCAAAGACATATGGGGACAGGTGCACCCCACGTGCCTAAAGTTGTAACTGGAATTCAAAGTTGAGAATTCGTCTCTTTTCGTTTTTTCTGCAATAATACTTAATTTTTTGCTTCATGTGTGAAATTTTGGCACTTTGCTTCGTTTAATTTTTCATTTTTTAAATATTTTAAATAATTCCAGTTAATTACGTTCTAAATACTAATATAACAATAGATAAATTATTTCTAGTTTGGAATTTGCCTAAAAACTTTTGAAAGATATATAAACTAATTTATGTCGATAAAATTCATTGAAAGAAAAGGAAATTACTCAAATAATTTTATACCAACTAAAAAGTGAGAATTCAAGTCCTGAATATTTGCCATAATTATTCATAACGTAATTTGCAGGTATTAAAAGAAACGAACGCCTCGAACAAATCAAACATTCGGTTTTGTTTTTATGCTTTGATTAACTAAATTAAAGACGTATGAATCTTAATTGCTTCGTTTTTAACTATGATTTAGGGAATCTCGTCATGAAAAAAAGAAGCTAAAGAAAAGAAGATTTATTCCTGAAATAAAGAAACATCATAATTTGATACGGAGTTATGAATGATATGAATGTAAATATTTAACTAAATATCTTTTGAGGATGATATTAAAACCCAAACTTCTAAAAAATACAATATTTAATAAACCACTGAATGAAGAGCATAATCACATCCACTGAGAAAACTGGATGGAACGCCCGAACAACGCCACCTTCTCTGGGAGCCATATGCTTTGGGAAGAAAATGGATATGACTTTTAAACAAAATGTTAATAATTTTCACATAAATAATAATTATTTTATATAAATATTAATTAATGATTAGTCAATCTTTCAATAAATGATGCCGTGTATAGCCGGCGATCCTCTCTGCGAGTCGCATCGTGCTTGGTGGCTACAAACAGCGTTCATCACTGCAGGTTGCTTAGATAGCATTAGAAGCAAAATGGTTAAGAAAATAGGGTTAATATATGATAAATTCTATCTTTTCTACAAAGTGGCCAAGCAAAGTGAGGTTAGGTTAACGTCCGTTTTTGAAGCAACACGAGGACTATTTAGTGACGGACCTCGTAATTTTGAGCCAATGTCAGATGACGAAGACGTCGCCTGAGCTGGCACCCCCTCTCCAAAATTTCGCGCCACTCCAGCGGGAGGACGTTTGGCCACTGCGTATGATTTGGCGTCCAACAGGCTCCATACACGTCGGATCTTCGGTGGAATCAGGTTTCGAGCCTGCGACCCTCCGGTCTTGGAGTTGAGACCTTACCACTAGGCCACTGCGGCCCTCCAAGTAAAGTAGGGAATTTAATTACTGCTCAGTAATTGTAGGGAATTGTGTATTATGATTTGAAAGACATTTTCAGGATTTTTGAATTATATTAAAATTTTATACCTGCTAGTTAATAAAGTTCACGCAGTTGTCAGACACGAAGACAAGATTCCCAGATAGCACGTAAGCTTGCAGCAAGTTTGATTTTGACTTGTTATTCCCTTGTCATGGCAAAATTTGACGCGTCAAACTTGAAGCGAAGTTGTAGCAAGTTCGCTGTGACAACTAGCACCACCCTCGCTTGCAACTCATTTGCTACAAGTTCGATGTGGCAAATAGCGCCACCTCCCTTGCTAATCAAACTTGCTGCAAGTTTGCAAAACAAGCTTGGTGCAAAGACAGCACAAAGAGATAATTATCTTTGTCTCTGTTTTAAAAAAAATCCGATTTTTAATAGCATCTCCTAGACCGTCTTTCTTTTTATTAATTCAATAAATCAATGATAATTTTTGAGCTGTTTGTACCTGCATAATTATTTTGATGCATAATTTGCAACAATAATTTTCCTTATTGCAAATAAATTCAAATCGTTATTTGAGTTTAAGCAAATATCTATTTTTGAATATTTGTAGAGCACGACATATCGTGCATCGTATTACATAAATATATCGAGTTGTTTTACAAAAATAAACCCAGCTTTTATTTAAATTATCAGTATTTATTAGCTTAACAGTAAACAAAGATTTTATAAATAAAAATTGCACTTAAATTTAAAAAAGAACGCTATAAATATGTAATACCATGCACAATAACAGTATCTCATGAAAACGCGCCCCCGCTGAAGGGTTAAAGTGTTTTCATGCACATAAATACTCCATCTTCAATCATATTTTACATAACTTTTTCCTTTCTTACTTCCTCGTGTAAGAAGTATACTAAGTTTAGTTTTGTTAACGTGTCATTTTGAAACAACACGACGGCTATTTTGGGACTTCCCTCGTAATTTTGAACCGCAGTCAGATGACGAGAACGACAGCCGAACTCGTACATCCCTCTCGAAACATCCGAACCACACTAGGGGGGAGGCATTTGGACCCCAACGTATGATTCAGTAATGACTGAATTCTCAAAGTGGAAAAGTAAGCCAATTAGAATAAAAACAAAAATACAATATTTTAAAATAATTTCTGGGCACTGCAGCTGTTGTGGACGAGCCGCCGCTTATAGTATAGTATAGTTATCATCTAAAGGGCCATAATATATTGTTACCTTTAAGCAACATACCTAATTTAGTCTTCTAAAATCTTGAGACTAAGACCTGATGCCTGTTGTTGCCAATATTATGCATACTGAAAATGTTATTAATTCAATTTACAATATATAGATGCCAGCCTGAGTGCTGATAAAAAAATATAATTAAATTGCTGTTTTTCACTTGAGGCTGCATATTTTCAGCTGTGTCTGTACGCTTGAGAATACTATATTTTATCCCACAAAGTTGAAGGAAATTCTTTGTCCGTATTAGTATATATTAAAATTCATCAATGTTTGACATTATAGAATTTTATTAAGGGAATTTTTTCTGAAATAAATTACTGTGTTGTCAGTTGTTAAAAATTTTTTAGCCATAAACCATACTTAAAACAAAACAGGACTTTTAAAATTATTTTTGCCATGCTTTATTCAAGAAATGAAAGGCAGAAAACAGATTAAAACCATTCTTTTAAAATCTGGCTTTTAAGAATTAAATACTAAATTAGTAAAGGTGAGTGTGTGAGTCATTTTTATGGCACAAGGTCCAAGATTAGCCAGCTGCGCCAAAC
>BGPR01027038.1:0-21058 GCA_013235015.1 Araneus ventricosus
GTGCATATTAAAATTTCAGACTCTTCAGTTTTTAGAATGGATTCAGCTTCCTCTTAAAAAAAAAAAAAAAGTTTTATTGTAGATAACGAGGGAGGTTTTTTTTCTTTTTAAGGAGTTAATACTCAGTTGATATATGAAGATTTTCTCTGTTTTCTCTCATTGTGCTCTTTAAAAATATTTCATATTTGAATTTAGTAGAATTATTCTTATGAATTTGGTAACAGTAATCACTTCTACTACAACAGTGACATTAATTTTATCGCATTTTATTTCCGGAAAAGTAAATTTTAACATTTAGTGTTGTTTATATTTTAAAGACCAGCAATTACTGCAGATCTGAATTATTTCACTACAACAGTCTTCTAACATAGTCTTAGTTTAAATCAATGGTTCTGAAATTGATTTCATTAAAGGCCAGCTTTCATTGCCTAATTAATGCATATTAACCCTTTTGAAACCAGGCATGTCAGATGCTTGCCATGTTCTCTCCTGATTATTTAGCAGGTACATGCCAGCTTCCAGGTTTTTTAGCTACCGACTAATCCTGTAACACCAGTAAGGAATATTCAGTAGAATTTTTTATAATGTGAAATTATTATCAATTATAATGAATTTCTATAAATTTGGTAGTCGTCATCAGAAGGTTAAATATATATTATAGTTTGATGTCTAAGCAGTGTCTGTTAAATTTGCAAATGATTGATGAGAAATCCCTCTTTTCACATTATGGTTCAAAAAAAAGGTTACAAAAAAAAGCAGCATGAATACACAACTTATAGTTTTACTATCAGTACTATTCCCAATCATTTACAGTAGAACCCCATCCTGGAAATTCGTTAACTTAACTAATTTTATTTTCTGAAAATTAAGCATGTGTAATTGAAAAGATTACCTGAAAGATTTAAACATACTTGCTGAAAACAACAGAATGTGAATTCCTTTTTTTCTTGAGTTTGCCGTAAGATAAGGTCGTTTCATACAGGAGTACACTATTCTTAATGGAAAAAAAAAGGGAGACATATTCTCTTTCAATTGCTTTTGAATAAAAGAGAATTCAAGAGATAGTAATACTGGAGTAATTCTATAACTTACTTTTTTTTTTTTTAGCACACACTTTTCTTTTCTATTTTTATCGCACTTCGGGTTATCCATTTTTTGGTAATCCAAACTGGCACAGGTCCCACTAGTTCGGATTAGTGGTGTTCTATTGTACTTGTATAGTATAGTGGTGGTTGAATTTATTAATGTAGTATTAAAATTTCTGTTAATTTTCATATCTCAGTATGCTTTAATTTTATCCTAAATGTATTTTAAAAAAAATACTTTTGTGTCCAAAGAGAAACTGATTGCAAGTCTGAAAGGAGGTTTCAATTGAATCGGATAGCATCGAGAAGAATGAAGCTGCCTCGCCCTTTGCAAATGCAGAAATCGAAGTATCAAGCAAGAGAGAGATCTTAAGAGGACGAACTGAGTAGCCAACGCGAGCTCGCCTCTACCCATCGCGGCAGAACCAGCCTCAAAAAGCTTCCTTTTCATAACGACCGGAATCGCGAGGAGCTATAGAACTCTGACAAAGATCGTAGCCTTTTGATTCTGAGTGACAACCAAGGAAGAGTTTCGTAGCTGTTAAATGCAGCCAGTTAAAAAGAGGTAACTCTTGTTTCTTTTCTTCTTCAAAGAAGTGGTTCTTGGGAAGATTTATGCAGTGAAAAAGGGGTGCCTGTTTTCAGTGGTGTAACAATGGAGGGGAGGGTGGGGGTATAGGTGCCATTTACCCCCACTACACCACTGTCTGTTTTTGCTTTTTAATATTTCAATGCTGTATCATTTTTGATGCAAATTTGTTTGATTTTGTTAAACATATTCATTGTGAACTTTAACCCCTTCGGGACGAGCTCCGCATATGTGCGTTTCAATTTGACTCATCTCGGGGCCGAGCACCGCATCCTTGCATTACGTCGAAAGTGTTGCTGTGGGCCGATAGCCATACATATGCGTTTGGCTTTTGGAACAAAATGTTTTCTATCAGATGCCGTTTCTATTCCATGTTTCTTTCAGAAGATTGGTCCTGTACATTAGTATTTCTCTCTCCGAGGTCAGATTGTAGTCGACCACGTGTCTGTGAATCATTCTATTAGAATTATTTGATTTTTGAGAGTATAAACAGAAACACGTGCTGGCGAGTGTAAATAAAAGCATGTGTTGAAGAGCTCTTTAACTCATTTTGGAGTGATTGGTTTATAGTTTCTCCGCTGGCTTGGGTTGAGATTTTATGGGAGATATTCTGTCAAGGGTTTTTATGCCTCTCTGTTTTATTTTTGCAGTTATTGCTAAAAGAACACGTTAACTTTCCAAGGAGGAAATATGTAAATTTTTAAATGACAAATCTATGGATTTTTCCGATGATAGTGATAAAGCAATAAATTATTAGAGTTCTTTAGATAGTTATGAATCATCAAATTCTGAATTAGAAAAGGATAGTACTAATATATCGATTCCAATTCCGTCATGTCAGTGGAATAGAAGATTTTTTCAGAAGGTTTTGAAGAGTTAATTATTACAATTTTCTTGAAGTATTTTATAATATTGAATGTAAATATTTATTTTATCCTATATTTTCGAATTTTGCATCAATAATATAGTGTTTATCTAGGTACTTTCAATTATAGGGAAATATTCTATATTTTTATTTTTTATTATTAAAAATCAAGTATTTTAATTACATTTTTTTTATGATTTAGAATATGATATCATTTACCGCATATTTAAAAATGTTTTCATTTCTATGTAAAGGACACTTTTTTGCACATGCACTTTTAATGCCTGTTAGGCTTAGCGGGAGAACATGCTTCGGCCGGTAGGCATGGACTGCGCTTGCAACTCCCGGCCAGTGGGCACGTTTCCTTCAGTGAGCAGCCGTCCCGAGGGAGTTAACCTTGTTACTCAATAATAAACATCGCTTATTTGATATCTTGAGAACAATCTAATTCTGGACATATAAAAGAAAGTTTACGCATTTATGAATTGCAGAACCGTTGGGAGACATCTTTAAAATCTAGGTTCCTATTTGGACTCGTGCCAGAAACTCGTGAAGACCGATGTCTAGGAAATTTTTATATTAATCAAATTTTGACTAAACACGGGTGCTTTCTGGAACATCAGTCTAGATTCTTTAGAAAGACGGCAGACTGGGATTGTGTACTTGGGAACTGTAACACATTATATATATGGATGTCCTAATTTTGTTGAAATTAGAAAGGAATTTTTCCCGGGAAACTTTGCAACACTTGATATCTTAGAATTGATACATAATAAAAAAGCTGAAAAAGGCCTAGTAGTTATAGTTAAAACTTGATTTGAAAAGAGTCTCAAGACAAGTTAATTATCGTTTTTACAAGTTTGAGTTTTAACTTTTTAGTTTGAGTTTTTTTTTTTAATTAGTCCAAATTTCTCCATTTTTAGGATAGTTAATGGATGGAGCCAGTTGGTTGTCTTGTAGAGGTTGATTGGTAGGGCTGTAATTCGTAGGAGGTGGCTCCGCCATTTCCAACCGTTTCATTTTGTTAAAGCAGTTGTGCTCGAATGTTTATCAATTTTGTCCGCATGCCAAGGCAGAATGGACTTCTCTTCTGGTTGTTGTTAGGACGGTTAATGGATGGAGCCAGTTGGTTGTCTTGTAGAGGTTGGAGTTGATTGGTAGGGTTGTAATTCGCAAGAGGTGGCTCCACCATTTTCGACTGTTTCATTTTGTTAAAGAAGTTGTGCTCGAGTGTTCATCAATTTTGTCTGCATGCCAAGGCAAAACGAACTTCTCTTCTGGTTGTTGTTGTTGTTACCCATTTTGCTGTTTAACTGTGGTAATTTTTATAGAAAGATAATGCTGCCTTTATTGATATTAAATCACTTTACAAAAGAGTGTTATTTGTAAGAAGCATAGTTGTAGTGTATCCTGTTATCTGACATAAAATCAGATGCTTCAGTTCAATGTCAGTTGTGATGAAAAAGTTGTGCTTCATGCAAAATTACTTTATTGTGTATCCTGAAAAGGATTGAAAGAATTTTGATTCAAAGTAAATATTTTTTCTCTTGTGAATTATTAAAGTGCATCACAAACACAACATTTTTCATGTAATCTGAAGTGTAACAAAAAATGATGTCAGAGTATTATTATATAAATTCTGTTAATAATTGCGTGCTATTTGCAGTCTTTTAATTTTTCATTTGTACAAAATTCAAGTGCTGTTCATCTGTTGTTAATCTTGGCTAAACTATTTTGTGATCCTGATTATTTATGATGTTGATATTCGAAAAAAAATTTAAAATAGTAAAATTTAAAAATGTATTAGAAAGCAGTTAAAAATTAATTGATTAAATGTCTCTTGATATTACGTAGTTGAATTTGTTTTGATATTTTAGATCAATTATGTTCTTTTTTTTTATGTACAGGAATTGCAAATTCTACGGGATGAACTTACTCGAACAAAAAGTAGTTTCCAAAGTCGAATTCAAGACAGGGAAATTGAAATTGAAAAGCTGAGAAGACAGGTGAATGTATAAATTTAAAATACTCTTTTCTGGTTTTTTATCTTAAGAAATATTCAAGAAATTATTTGTTTATTTTTGTATGCAATTTATGAAGTTACAGTAAAAGCTTAACTAACCGGCATCCTCGGGAAACGCCGATTTCCGGATACCTGAAAATTCCGGATAGTTGAGTGTGACGGGAAAAATGGGGAAGGGGTAGATTGTAGCCCTTTTTTTTTTAGATTTTTTCGGCCAAATAATTTGTTTTTGTCACTTTGAAAGGTGCATTAAATATAATTTTTAAGAATACTTCTGTATCTTTCATAACATTGTATTTTCAAAACATATTATGAAGATTTTAATTTGACATTGATGATTTTTTTTAAAAAGTATAATCTGTAGCCGAATTTTTACCGTAAATATATAGATTGTAAAAATATAAACATATAAAAATAGCCAACGAAACTGAAAAATATTCTACTCAGCAAACGTAATAAAACTCTTTTAAGTGATCATAAACAAATCCCAGATTGAATATCAAAACTAATTATCTTTAAAAAAAAGTCGTAAGGGTTATTGCGCAATACGCACGCCTCCAATTCTCCTGATATTATGGAATGGGATCCAACATCTGCCGGTATTCAGAGAGTAAATAAATAAATGAAAAGAAAGACTTACCAATCTGGAGTACCCCCCCCAATGAGCTTTTTTTTTTCTACTGGATTCTGTCCTTTATTTTTTTTTTTTTCCATTTTTTTTTTTTTATGAAGGTAGGGACCTTTTTTTTGAGTCTCACTTTGTTTTTGAACCCCCATAAAACAAGTCTGTGTACGTCACAGTACTGTATATTGCTTTTCTTTTTGCCTTCTACGCTTCTCCGTGCGGAGCAGACGTTGCATTCCAGAAATCAATTGTCCGCGTGAATAGAACGGGCAGCGTGGGCCCGCGAGTGGTAAATTTTGGCGCATGGATGTAAAATTTTTAGAAAGACTCATATTCTAATTTTTCTGGTTAGTTGAGCTTTCCGGATACTTGAATGCCGGATAATCGAGAATTTACTGTATTTCTTTTTATTAAAGCATTTTGTTTAATTTTTGAATATTAAATCTACAAAATCACCATAAACATTTTGATACATCATATATGTACGATTTGTCTAGGGGGAAACGAACATCCCATAGTTTAAATACAATTTAATGTTATTGTTTGGTGTTTAGGGGTTTTTTTTGGCTCGTGAAATTAGATTAAATGATGATGAGACTTTTTTTAAAAATAATCGATCATCTATTAAACAATTAAGGGACAAGTATTAAAAACTTTTTACAAAAGAGAATATAGAATAGGAGTTCGGAAAGTGCATGATGATATAGTGACAGCGAACTGAATCAGAATGAAATGATAGAGGGTTACTTTAATCGCGGATAGTATTGTTAAACATGTTTTAAACGGTTAGAACGGTTAGTTCATTCTTTTAATGTAAGACGAGAAAGGAGAAGAATGTTAAGATATTGCCACAACATGGTTATTTCCGTCCGTTGACGATTAGCGATCAGCCTTGCGGCTAAAGTTTTAGTACATTTTTTTATTTATGACCTGCCCTGCTCTGCACTATTCTTTTCTCCTGCGAACAGTTTTATTACACCTCTTAGGGCGTTGGCTTGAAAGGATTGGAGATGGAACCCCTGGCAACATCTATCGTTTCAATTCTGATTCATTTTTACAAACTGAGCATTATTTGAGGATTTTAACAGAGTAACTCCTTCTTTATTTGTGCAAGTCTGGTAGTACTGTTCGTTTTGTTGCCTTGACATTTTGTAACATTATTAGAAATCTATTTCTAACATTAAGTGAAGAATTTCATTTTTTGAACCACACTCTGGAAATCCACTAAGAGAGAAATTCAAATCCTAATACCCAGGGAAGTAAGGTCCCTCTATATGTTTTTTTCTGTAAAAGTAGGGTTCCTCTATATGTTTGGCTGTGCTTCACTATGGGCCACAATCTCAATGTTTTTGAGGTTTGGGTAGATCTCTTGATAGCAAATAATAAAAGATTCTGTAAATTTTTAGTATTTGTACTGTTGATAAAGTCTGATTTTTGAAATAAAATATTGCATTTTTCTTGCAACTCCATAGAAAATCAATAATTTATTTATTTATTTGTGAATGTATTTTCACACACAAGAAAAGTCTCCATATACACTGACGGAAAAAATAATCCCAACACCAAGAAAGAGTTGTGCTAGATAAACGAAATTTGATAGTCATGTTTATACATCTGAAAGATGACGTCTGTTCAAATTTCATGCTAGGCACATAAGTGTGGTGCTAGTAGCGCCACTATGAACATGCAAATCAGGTTTGCTTTAAATACACACTGTAAAGTTCGTGAGCGTTATTTATTGTTGAGATTTGACGTAGTGAGTTGATGTTAGTCAAGAATGCCTTTAAGAAGAAGAAGAAGCCATTATCAACAGCTCACTGAGTTTGAATAATATTGTGTAGTAGGGCTACGAGAAGGTGGATTTTCTTTCCGCGATATTGCAGAAAGACTGGCCAGGAATGTATCCACTGTGCATGATTGTTGGCAGCAGTGGTCAAGGGAAGGTACTGCCTCAAGAAGACCGGGTTCCGGATGGCCATGTGGCACTACTGAGAGGGAAGACCGCAGTGTTTGGCTGTGGTGCATCGTACTGCGTCTGCGGCAGAAATTTGAGCTGCAGTTGGCACCACAGTGACAAGACAAACTGTTACAAATCGGTTACTTCAAGGACAGCTCTGAGCCAGACGCCCTGTAGCATGCATTCCATTGACTCCAAACCACTGTCATTTGCGACGTGAGTCGTGTCAAGCTAGAGCTCATTGGAGGATGGAGTGGAGATCTGTTGTGTTTTCTGATGAAAGCCGGTTCTGCCTTGGTGCTAGTGTTTTCCATGTGTTGGTTAGAAGGAGTCGAGGTAAACACCTGCAACCAACCTGTTTGCGGCCTAGACACACTGGACTTGCACCCAGAGTTATGTTCTGGGGAGCAATTTCGTATCATAGCAGGAGCACTCTCGTGGTTATCCCACGCACCCTGACTGCAAATTTGTACGTCAGTCTGGTGATTCAACCTGTTGTGCTGCCATTCATGAACAGCATTCAGGGGGGTGTTTTCCAACAGGATAACACTCACCCTCATACCACTGTTGTAACCCAACATGCTCTACAGAGTGTCGACATGTTGCCTTGGCCTGCTAGATCACCAGATCTTTCTCCAATCGAGCACGTATGGGACTTCATTGGACGACAACTCCAGCATCATCCACAACCAGCATTAACCGTCCCTGTACTTACCGACCAAATGCAACAGGCATGGAACTTTGGGATTTTCTTTTCTGTCAGTGTATGTATATATGTTAGATTCTGGCTGGAAGGAAATGAGGTTTGTTAAAGAAGGGTAATAAGGTTAGGAAATCAAAGTTATTCTAAAAGTGGTATACCAGATCAGTTTATGTTCATTTAAAACTTACCACATACCTTAAAATCTGTTATCAAGAGGAAAGTCGTCGAATATTTTTTTTCTTGTTAATATTGCCGTTTCCGTATAACCTTGTTTTATAATAACTTGTTTTTGTTATCTGTGTTTCAGTTAACTGCAAAATCCTTGAGTTCAGTGAGCCAAGATGAGCTTGAATCTCGTCTTCATGCACTAACAGAAAATCTCATTCAGAAACAGACCCTTGTTGAAGCATTGAGCACGGAAAAGAACTCCTTATTACTTCAACGTGAAAGATTAGAAGTTAGTATATTTATTGCTTTGTATAATGTAGTTTTAGTATTGTTCCTTTGTTTATACCTTTCATTTATGCAATTTCTGTTATATTATAATATAATAGAAATTTGTACATATTTATTATGTATTGTGAAGTTATCGTTATTATTAGCTTATTTTACATGTTTTTTAATATGAAAATGCATTTTAATTATAAATAACTTCTTTTCTATTAGCAACAATTGAATGAAGCTTTAAATTATGGCATGCAACAACATGCTTATGTGGGCATTAACAACAACGAATCAGGTATGAAATTTTTTCTTATATATAATCTGTGTCTTTTTATTTTTGATGTAGACTTGCGTCTCTCCATAGTGTCGGGAAAGAAAAAAATTATGACGCTTATAACTCTGCAACCAAATAGTATAGAGAGTTGGTTTTAGTTTCATTTAACAGGGAAAGGTTGACATTGAAGATTGCAAAAGAATTTTAGAATTTGGAATTGCGGTTTAGTCACAGTCGAGCTTCAAAGTTGGTGAGAATCACAAAAAATTTTGATGACGTCACAGCGACAGATGTGCACTCATGCAGACTATCCAAGTACATTTAGTAATTCATTCATCGATCTTTTGTTCATGCGAAATATTACTCAAGATTGTTGAATTACGTCGAATTTCGTGGTAAAGTTAAACGCTTATAGCTCCGCAACCAAATAACATGGAGAGTTGGTTTTAGTTTCATTTAACAGAGAAAGGTTGTCATTGAAGATTGCAAAAATAATTTTAGAATTTGTAATTATAGTTTAGTGACAGTCGATATGCAAAGTTGGTAAAAATCACGAAGAATTTTGATGACGTCACAGCGACGGATGCATGCGTGCATCTGTTGTGAACAGTATATTAACTGGATTTTAACAGATTAATAATTAATATATTTAACAGAGAAAGGTCATAGAGCATGGGTCAAAGTCACATAGAACTACTTTAGTCACAGTTGAGTAATTGATTAATTAACTGTCCTTAATTAATTATTATTTACAATTGTTGATTTAATTGAGCTGCCCTTTCCATCGATTTAATTGAGTTGAGTTGGTTTTAGTTTCATTTAACAGAAAAAGGTCATAGAGCATAGGTCAAAGTCACATAGAGCTACTTTAGTCACATAGAACAACTTTAATCACAGTTGAGTAAGGTAAGTAAGTCTACGCTCCTCAATCCCAGCAGCCGCTTCGCAGAGACAGCCTCCCGTCGATTTTTTTTTTTTTCTATGATAAGCTCAAATTCAAGCGTTTTAATGGGTTAAATAGTCTCATTGACAATTATTCATCCATTTTGTTATATTTTGTTTTAGATTTCTAAAAAAGGAATTATATAAATTTTCCGAAACTGAGCAATTCTTGAAATAGCTTTCTAAAAGAAAAAAAAATGTCAGATATTTTGCTTGCATTAAGTGATGACATCATTTGTAGAAAGCCATATTACTTTGTTGTATTAAGAACCTTAAAGGTATGATAATATTTGATTGAAATCAGTAATGACATCATTTCGTACAATAAAACTTCAATTAACTACCACCCTCCGGACCAGAACTGTGACGGATAACAAAAATTTCTTAATACATATATAAAGAAACGTGGCTTCACTGCTGCTTGGGACAAAAATGAAAACTAAATCCTTTAAAAGTGAATAATACATACATATTGTATTTAATTTTACAAAACGATTAATATAAACTTCAATATAGGAATAGTAATGTATAGAAATGACTGCTTAGAATTTTTTGAGATCATGACGAATAACAGAAACTGACGATTAATCGAAGTTTTACTTATCATGCGTCTACAATACTAGTTCTTGCTCTTTAATTTGGCAGTGATTCATTGCAATCTAAAAAAAAAAAATGCTTTCTTTAGAAATGCATTAAACTTATCAATTTATATAATACTCTTTTTTTCTTGCCCTAAAAAACTATGCCTGTTTTTGTTCAAATGTGACTAATTGTGTCAATGAATAATGAGGTTACTTTACAAATAAATTATAATCATTGGAATATTCAGTGCTACATGAACTGGAGAAATGCTGTGATGGGTAACTGTATTGTAGCGTTTAGATTGATGGTATAAAACCCTCCAATCATGTAAGATAGAGGAAAAATTTTGTAACTATTAACCAGTGGGAGTGGCCTCCCCTAAACTTTATCGTATACTGCTCAAAAATTTGTCATTTCCCCTCCCCTTGCATGGATAAAAAAAAAAATCGAACCTGCAGTAATCCAGAATGCAATGAATATCAGAAGGTTTTTCATTGCAGATTATAGTGATTGTAAAATATTTAAGTGAAGAATCATATTAAAAGAGATGCCTATGTATTAAAACTTAGCAATATTTATTTTCCATCACACTCCAGCAAGATCCGCTATTATACGAGCGAGCGAAAACAAAACAGGAGATAAAACATATCTATCACAAACTCCGTCTCAAGGACAAAGTGACGTAATCCTCCCGCTTGGTACCAGAGATTGCTAAGTACGCATGCGCATGGAGATAAGTTTTGAAACGAATGCTTAACAAGTATGCGATTATACAGACCGACAGACAGTCAACCCATTGACGGATTTGGCCCAAAATTTTATATGGACCTACATTCATGACTATAAAACTGTGTACCAAATTTTATCCATCTAGCTATTCAAGTTTTTGAGTTATAGTGTTCGCATGATTTCGGACATACAGACAGACAGACTTCCCATTGACGGATTTTTTCCAAAATTTGATAGAAACCTACAAATTATGTGTAAAGACCACACACCAAATTTCATCCCCATAGCTCTAATGGTTTTCGAGTTATTGTGTTCACAGACAGACATAATTCCAAAATTGTGTTTTTCGGACTCAGGGAGGTCTAAAACGTGGAGATTGGTCAAAATCTCGAGTTCGAATTTTTTGACGATTACAATACTTTCTCTTTGTGTGCTTCATATGCGAGAAAGTAAAAAAGAATGAATCATTAGTGTAATTATGAATTCATCAATGAAAAAAAACTAACCTTAACTGGAGTATAAGCATCATATCAAAGCCTTAAGTTACCAATGATGCACCAGAAAAACTGCTTCTGCAAGTTCTGCTACTTCAACGCCCAAAATGTTTTGTGCCAATCTGCATTCCGTGGTCAGTGTTTCAATAAATTGGGCCATGCTGGCTTGTTGGTAAAGTCTCAGCTCCAGGACTAGAGGATTCCAGGTTTGAAACCCACTTCCACGGAAGATCAGGTGTGTGTGTGGGAATGGGCTAGTGCATGCTAAATCTGACGTGATGGGTCAAAGGTCCTCTCACTGGTTTGTTGCGGAAATTTGTAGCTGAGGATGCCATCTGAGGTGTCATCCTCGTCATCTGACTGCAGTTCAAAATTACCCAAAGATCTTGTCCCAAAAGATCTTGTAATTTTGAACAAGAGTTTGAAAGATTTGTAGATTTGAGTTTGCTTCAAATCAGGGAGTTAATTAAACTAAACTAAGTTTCAATCAATCGGCGTTGTTGATGATTATCAGTCTTTTTCTCGAAGCTCTGCTGTCTGAATATAGGAATTACCATTGCATTCTCGTAGTTTTTAAGAAATCTGTGGTTAATCTAATGCCATCACAGTCAGTCTTGAGAGAAAAAGACCAAGAACTCTTTGTATCTCAAAGAACTTACCATTCTTTTATCTCATCTCTGGGTTTTCTTTTGTTAACAAAATATTGTTAGGGAAATGTGCGAGTCCCGTGGTTGAAGTGTAGTTACAGATTCTATAAACATTCTGAGCGGTGATGTGATTAAAATCCTCCTATATTCTTAGTGTGGTTCATTTGAAAAGCCTTCGATTTTCTTGACTCTGTTGTTGTCCACATATGCTAATAAGAGTATGTTCTGCCAGTGTGTCAAACTCTGTAGGTTCTTTGACACACTTTCATATTTTTAACCCCTTAACTGCTGACGAAATCTTGCACAATTCGCTCCCCAATGCCACTTGATCCTACATGGTACAACTTTTTTGTTGTCCTTACCGTTGCATCTCTCTCCCATATTTGAGACATGGGCATATCCCAGGCAAATGGTTCTGAATCTCTTTTTCCCCCCTTCGATACCCCTTGATTAATCCTTTTTTAGTACCCCATACTTTCATATCCATCCCCCTCCAACCATCCCCAGCACAAAGCATCATATTCCGACGTTTCTGATCCTGAAGATGACGGAAAATAGTCATCTAAATCACTGTCAGACGTTTTCATAAAAAGATCTTCTATTTGGCACAATAAACGAAAACGGAAGCAAAAGAAGAATAAAAAAAGCACGACCTACTCAAACAGAAGCAAAAACTGCACAGCTATGACTTTCACCGTTTCAGAAACATCCCCTTTATCAATACCCTACCCCTCTTCTCTGAAATAAGAAAATCCGTTTCAAACATTGTCAAGGTCATTTATGGCATTCCAAGGCCGTGGGAGCAGTTTTCTTTATAGCAGCGCAATGCAAAGGATCGTACTTCGGAAAGGCGTATATAAACGCCGGCTGCAGTTAACGCATCGGTTGAGTGAGGCGTATATATACGCCGGCGGCAGTTAAGGGGTTAATGAAATAAAATTTGCAAACCCATAATAGTTGCTTCAACCAATCATATTTTGTGCAGTTTCATGCACTTATGTTTATTTTATGCTTTTATTACTATGTTTAAAAATATTTGTGGTGCTGTGGGAGTTGCACACATCAGAAGGCACTGTTGGGTAATTAAAACAATTTATTTAACATAACCAACAAATTTAAAAAGGTTTGTCATGAACGACTATATATGTTCAGGTAAGCCCATGGACTCCAGAATACAGAGGAAGGAAACATCAGCCACTGGAAGCAACCGGGTGTAAACAACCTGGAAAGAAAAAGGCAAAAGAGAGAAAGTTCTCGGTTGAGCGTCTTCATATATCCCCACTGGTGGTAAATCCTCCCATTGCCACAAGCTGGTTCACAATTACGGTGCACCAGACATGATGAAGATCGGTAGCATGGTTGCCAGCTCTGAGGTCCAAATCTGTTGATTCGAATCCGCTACGTATTTAAACTTTTTGTATTGGTTTTATTTATATATAATATCTGAGTTGTTTGTGGAGTAGCATTTTTTAATTCTGTATTATAAATGATTTATCATTATTAAGGTTTTTTCTTTTTTGTAATTACTATTCTGTTTTTTTTTTATTTATTTTATTTTTAGAGAGAAAATCTAAAGCTGTGTTCCTTGAAAATCCATTTGATAGTGCTTTGACAAGAAGAGTAAAAAGAGTTTATGGTAGCATTGATTCTTTTAGGTAACAGTCAATCACTTTGTTTTCTATCTTTTTAATTAAAAGAAAATTCCAGTCATATTTCTTGAAAACAAAAACATTACTCATTTTAAAGTTGCATGAATATATGTTTTATCCTTCATTTGTAGTAGAATATTTCAGAATATATATAAATAGTGGAAATATTTCAAAAATTCTTTAATACCCTTGATCATATACTGAAATCAAGCTGTCAGTTCAATTTTGATGTGAATACTTTTAATTGATATGCATTAAGTAAAAGACTCACTGAACTTGCATTAAATTATGCTGGAATGCTAAGAAAATTAACTGTGAAATTCCTAAATACATAGTCAGATGTGATGTTGCCATTTTCTTGAGAAGGTTTTTTCAATGACAAAAATTGTCTAATTATCATGGTGTGGGAAAAAATAAATAAATAATGATTATTTTCTTTGTTTCTTTTCAATCATGAATTCAAGCATTCTTTAAACAAACTATGTATGGATTTCATGAACAATTTCCAGTGACATTATTTATTTATTACAGGCATTATGAAATCCAAAAATTTCTTGAGAATGTGGGGATTGAGTTTTGTTATAATTAAGAATTTTAAACACTGTTCTTTCATGCCTTAGGATTCTGTAAAACATTATTGTGTTGGCCACTGATATTTTTACTGAAATATGTATTAAACATAACATTAGAAAAAACATTGATCTTTTTCCATAGTTTGAATTGTTAATTTCTTAAATGTGTTTCAAAATTTAAGGTTTCTTAACTCTAATTAGACCCCTTTATGGGTCATTCCATATCAAGTGATCCAGAAAAAAAATAATTGGTTGCTTGACCATTTTATAATCAAATGATTTTTTGTATGTTGATTCCTACATGATTAGTGTGTCCAAAAAGACTAATTTATAATTTTTATCTTTTTCTGAATTCCGATGGCAGTCATTTTTGTTTTACAAAACATGCTGATTTTTGCATTTGTAGGGGTTTGCGTTAACTTATATTACTCGGGAACTGGCGAACCCGAGGTTGATGAAACAAAAACCAGTTTATTCAGGAAGATATATCCTTTATTATCTCCAGTACATATTTAAAGAAAAATTTATCCCAAATAGCAAAAATCAGCTTAAAAGTTTGACTTTAAAAATGACAAATTTTTAATTTTTGAAGGCATAAAATTTTCAAAAGGAATCTATTCTCCATATTACTTTTGTGGGGATGTGTAAGCTACCTTAATGTACTATATTTACAAAAAATTTCAACCGTGAGATTTGCTTCTTTTAAGAGTTAAGGGCTTTCAAAATCCAAAAATTTCAAAAAAAATCTAAATTTTGACACCTTATATCTTTGTTGGGGCAAAGTTTAAAATCTGAAATTTTTACAGATAAACCCTCTATAGTGTATTATACTGCTGTAAAAATTGCATGTTTGATATTTATCTACAAGTCAAGTTAGAGTACTTTAAAAATCCCATAAAAAAACATTTTTTGCCAAAAATGACGGAGCATTAATTTGACCAAATATTATTTTTATCATTAATAAATTATAATATGATATATAGCTAATATTACCTATTACATATAAACTTACCTTTTTTTACATGAAGTAGCTTGTGCACACTTTAAATGTCTAATGATAAATTTGGAAATGTTTCATGGTCACTTTAGGAACACCATCAAACTATGGTATTCTTTAACAGCAGTGGAAGAGTGTGTATATCATAGCTTATGTATGCAGAGCTAAATGCTGGGGTAGGAAGGTGCTGCTAGTGTTAATTAAAAATTCTGCAAGTTGCCCATTTTTGGTTGAATAATTTCTTTCATTATGTATAAAAAATTGGTACTTTTCTGTTAGCCGGGCGCAAATGTCGCCAAAATTTGGCGGAATTCTACATTATTTGGCGATTTTTCGCTTGCGCCCGACTAAAATGTCGCCAATTGTGAACCAAGTCGCCAGGCGGAAATGTCGCCAATTGTCAACCAAACGCAAGCCAAGTTGGCGGGCGCAAATGTTGCTAAAATTTGGCGGAATTCTACGGCGATTTATTTGGCGATTTTTCGCTTGCGCCCGGCTAACGGAAAAGTACCAAAAAATTACATGAAAATATTCAGTTTTGCTCTGTATATAAGGAATTTATTGTAATTAAATAATCACAATTATGTTTGAACTTCTTATTGTTTTCACCTGTCCCTTTAATTTGTGTGCATATTTCTTTTAAACTAGTGATTTTTCTTTTCACGCAGCATACGTCTAGGAGTTTTTTTCCGGAGGTATCCAATAACGAGAGTTTTTGTAATTATTTATATGGTAAGATTATTATTTCTTTTAAAATTAAATGCTATTGTAATTTATACATTAAGGAAGAAACAATATCATTAATTACTCTATATCTTAATAATATTATTCTTCATGGAATTGTCCGTGTATGATTTGCATTTGTTTCATTAATCTCTTTTTATTTCCGTGTCATAAGAAGTAAAGTTTTCCAGTTGCATTTATTATATTATTGTAGAAAATAATTTTATGTGTGCAAAAAGATTACCTGCTCCTTCATTAACATTTTTTACAATCAACAATTTCATTCTTTGAGCTGATATCTCTTGTTCGAGCAGTACTCATTAAAATATATTTATCTCTTCATGCTCCTTTTCTATATCTTAAAAAAAATTTATAATGTAATAGGGAAAGAAAAGTAAAATTATAGTTTTAATTTGATAATTATTAATAAATAGTTTTAAAGATTCATTTATTTTTGGAATACTTATAAAACCTTTTTTCTTTTCCAGTTGCTGTTGCACTTTTGGGTGATGATTGTACTTTTGACATATGAACCAGAAGTCCACAATGCTAATTATGAAGTCTCAAAAAATCAATAATTTTTTAGAAATATATACATATATTTAATCTTGTTAGCTGCAATATGAAATTTATATTAAATGTTATTATTTTTCTAAGGCTTCCCTTGTGTTGTTTCTTCATATGTCTACATTTTAAATCTGTGTTTGTCAAAGACTGTGAAGGCATATAAATATAAGCAAGCCACAATAACACAATAGGACGAAACTCTAGTAGTGCAGATAATTATTTTAAGTGTATTTGGGACTTGAGCATTATTCATTTTTTTTAAACTGAACATTTAATGTATAAGGAATTTATTTCTTTCATATTTTGTTATTCTGCTCATTTTTTTTCCCTTCAGTCTTTCTGGTAATATATCACAGATTGCTCAAAATATATTTGATTAAATTTAATTCTCAGAGCTTTCTTCTAACAATTATATATCTTTAGTGTGGAAAAAACAATGAATATTTCATTACAAAGATTTTATATATTTATATATATTTTTTGAATATCCAAAATTCAGAGAACTTACGCAGTTAAACAACATCGTTTTTAGTTTTGTTTTATACCTAAGATATTAAATTATTACAATTTTTTAAAAACCTTTTTGAAGTACAGATCAGAGCTAGCCAGAGAGAAAAGATAATGCTGAGGGTAGTACATATTCATATAGATTTTCGACTAAATACCAAGAATTTTAGCAGAGACATCAGGATTAGCGAGAGGGAATCAAAAGTATGAATGTTAAAATGTTCACATACAAAAAAAATGTTATACTCAGATATGTAAATTTCATCTGTAATATACTCATTCTAATTTTAAACAAGTATCTTTATTTGTTTGAAGACTGCAATCCCATATAAATGTTCAAGAAATTCATTTTATGAAAGTATTCATTCAAGTTCAATAACCACTCAAAGCATAATCTTATACATGTGTTATTCGGTGATGCTTCAAGGCAAATGTTTCTTTAAACTTGTTATTTGTGATATTCTTTAGTAAATTCTTATACTACAAATCACTATACGTAAACAGTGCACCAAATACTAACACACTGCATGCTTTTTGTACTGTTTTTGTGAAATCATTTCAAAAATTAGTAAAATGAATTTTTATAAAAAAAAAAAATTAATGATATAAAAGTTTGGTATCCTAGACTCTGTGTTTAATGAGGGAAAAAAAATTTCCTTAATATGGAAAGCCAAATTTTCTGTAACGAAGTTTCTTTTTCCTTCTAAATTGTTTGTCTTCTTTAGTTTTTGAACTGGGGGTATTCTTGCTAAGTCATATAGAACTTTTCATTTTTTCAGATGTAAGACGATCAGGTAGGTAGGAAAGGGGTTTTTCACAAGATGAGAGTGCCAAGTAGATAATGTATTTTGTGTGTAGACTAAAAACTTTGGAATCAGTTTGAATCTGAAAATTCTTTTCAAGGGGGATTTTTCATTTTCCACACAAATTGTAACAACTTCTGGAGATATTTTTTTGGTTCTTTTCATGGATACAAAAAGAAATTCCACTGTGTCATATGTTTTAACAAAAGTATTCTTGCTAAGTCATATAGAACTTTTCATTTGTTCAGATGTAAGACGATCAGGTAGATAGGAAAGGGGTTTATCACAAGATGAGAGTGCCAAGTAGATAAACTGGCATAACAGAATAAAATGAAATTTCCAACCAACCTATACTCCTGACGCGATTGGCTTATTCAAAAATAAATAAAATAACCGTGATGCCACCTGCACATTATGCTGTATACTAGTTGGCCTGGTTGGAGGTGTTTGGTCATTGTAAAAAACTGATTCACAATTGTATCAAAATTCTGCTTAAATACAACTGCATAACAGAATAAAATGAAATTTCCAACCAAATCGAGCACCGATGCGATTTCGGTTTATTCAAAAAAATATTTAAAACAATCGATTTCACCTGCAATATTGCGTTGTATAATGAAGCTGGCCCATGTTGGTTGAGGTGCGTTTTATTCTGATTGTAAAAATCAATTCAGCCAATTGTATCAAAAATCTGTTAAATGTGCTACAACTGGCATAACAGAATAAAATGAAGCTTCTAACCAACCTATACCCCATGCATTTCGGTTTATTCAAAAAATAACAGTAACAATCGATGCCACCTGCAATATTGCGCTAGAAGTTACCTAGTTAAGTCTGGTTGGAGGTGTTTGGAGCTCGATTGTGTTTGCTCCAGCCAATTGTATCAAAAATTTGCAAATGTGGTTACAACTGGTATAACAGAATAACCACGAATAAACCAACCTATAATTCATGCGATTTCGGTTTATTCAAAAAATAAATAAAAAACAATCGATGCCACCTGCAATATTGCGTTGTATACGCAGTTGGCCTGGTTGGAGGTGTTTGGAGCTCGATTGTAAAATTCAGTTCAGCCAATTGTATCAAATTTTGGTTAAATGTGCTTATAATTGGCATAAGAGAATAAAATGAAATTTCCAACCAACCTATACTCCGATGCGATTTCGGTTTATCCAGAAAATAACAAAAAACAATATGCCACCTGAAATATTGCGTTGTATACGCAGTTGGCGTGGCCAGATACCCAAAAGTATAGCTGAAACCACAACTTCCGCAGAAAGTTTTATTTTGGCATAGTTGATACATGTGGTTCAATGAGGAGGCCAGTACAACTGTTCCAAAAAACATGCATTCCTTAAATTGCATGTTGTATCCCAGAACGCAGTACTACGGCGTCGGACATGCAGCAATAAATTATGCTTCAAGGTGGTGAAAATATCAACGTTCCCTTTTTAAACTATCCTTTTCATATGTCACCATAACCAAAAATCACAAGGAGTAATGTATTTTGTGTGTAGACTAAAAACTTTGGAATCAGTTTGAATCTGAAAATTTTTTTCAAGGGGGATTTTTCTTTTTCCACACAAGTTGTAACAACTTCTGGAGATATTTTTTTTTTGGTTCTTTTCATGGATACAAAAAGAAATTCCGCTGTGTCATGTGTTTTAACAAAAGTATTCTTGCTAAGTCATATAGAACTTTTCATTTGTTCTGATGTAAGATGATCAGGTAGATAGGAAAGGGGTTTATCACAAGATGAGAGTGCCAAGTAGATAATGTATTTTGCGTGTAGACTAAAAACTTTGGAATCTGTTTGAATCTGAAAATTCTTTTCAAGGGAGATTTTTCATTTTCCACACAAGTTGTAACAACTTCTGGAGATATTTTTTTGGTTCTTTTCATGGATACAAAAAGAAATTCCACTGTGTCGTATGTTTGGCATACAGGCTTAAAGGCACACATACAACAGGAAGATCAATTGTATGTGTGGCTTTAAGCCAGATGTAGAGGAGTGTTTTATTAAATTGGACTAGAGAAATATTGAGCCTCCTATCTTCAAAGATGGACGATGATAAGGTTCACTGTAGAAAGTGAATCAGCCGTCATTAATCCAGCATTTTTGACTGACACAATTATAGAGGATGTGGAATAAAAGTGTTGGTTTCAAACTCTTTTGGAGGTTCAATGGTTTGCTTATGCTAACTCTGAATTGTAAAAGGTATTGGCATAAAATTCTTCATGAGTTTGCTTGGGCCATTTTTGATGGATGTATGCATGATACGACTACTTCAAGGTATTGTCGTCTACTGAAACCTTCATCGTGAAGGTAACAGAGTGTCCATATCATTCATGTGATTTGAATCCTATGGAACAGCTCTAAATCCTCTTTCAAGGTCTTGAAATGAACTGCAAAGAAAGTATGGTCTTCCTATTCACTTGTCCCATGACTGGATTTCCAGTATGAAAGGCAAAGCCACTCGTACATTGTAACAGGGGAGAGCAAGTTCCTTATGACTATTCAGACTGGGAAAAAATATTACAAGGTTTTAAGTTGTTACTTTTGCAAAATGAAGCACTGCTTTTAAAATTTTGATTATTTGGATGCCACAAGTACGAGTGGAATGACTACAAAATCTGGAAAGTTTTTGAGTCTTTCAAGCCAGAAAGCAATGTTGCCACATTTTTGTAATATTTAAAAAAAAAGTAGACTAAGAATAAACTGCTGTAGTGATTTGAAAAAATGTGGAATTTTGGTTTAATTCTGGGCGAGGCTGCCATCCTCAAGAATTAAGAATGACCTAGATGCCCAAGTAGTCTCCAAAAATTTTGCATTTTTTTTGAGAGATCCTGCTGACAGATTACAATACCCCCCCCCCTGAAATGCTCTCAAGATTGTATGTGGCAGTCCCTCCTCCTGAGAGGGACACTGCTCTGTCTGTAAGGCTGACTTCCAGAGGCAAAAAAGGACATAAGACATGGTAATATTTTTTTTGGTGGGTGGGGAAATATGTAATGTCCGGGATCCCAGACTTGACTGTACATTGGATACAAAAACACAACCCAGAATTGGTCTATTTCCTCAGTATGAATGTATGCAGGCATCCCAAAAGGGTGCTAGTCCTTTGAGGTGCTTGTGTCAAGCAAAAGATCACTGGGATTAAAATAATGTTAAGTATTAGTGATCACTAAGGCTTCCTGCAAGTTTTCTCCTCCTGCTCAACCCTAAAATGTAGAAGACCAAGCCCCACCAACACAGTATGATCCTGGGGGGGCTGTAGCCT
>BGPR01027039.1:0-15123 GCA_013235015.1 Araneus ventricosus
TCTATACTTCGTTCAGTTACGTATTGCTATTTATTTTGATTTGTCATTTAATTTTATTTCTTATAAGATTGGATGGAGAATTCTCATACTTGCCATTTGGGTTTCAATAGAATGCCTAGAAAACGTCGTGCTTTCCATTTTCTGCATTCTATATTCCAAACATGGATTAGTTTGAACTTCCAATTTTCTTTAGAAGTATTTCTGTAAGCATGGTTCTTTCAAGGCATAATTGACTCTTTTATGTTAGTAAAATAATATACGGTATAAAAAAATTAAATTAAATTCCTGATAAAAAAATCTTCATGGTGTCATGAAAACTTCAATTCAGCAACAAAATCTCTGAAACTTGATATTGTTCTTTTTTTGTTAAGTATATATTTTAATTTTATTGTTCACAAATTAAGCATATAAAATATTGAAGTCCAAGCATACTGCCCTGACGAAAGAAAAATGATAATTTATATGTAAAATGTTTTAAATCACTTATTTTACTTTAATAATTATCTTATGATTATAATTATGTATTGTAAAATTCAAAATAGATAATTGGATTGCAGTGTATTTTGTTAACTTAAAAGGAAAATTAAATAAATTTTAGCAAAAAAAAAAAAAAACATTATTTGACACTCAATTTTCAAAATGCATATTTCACGGTTCGAGTTGCAGACTTGGTCTCAAATTTTATTTTGATAAATATAATTCTAAAATGGCTTTACGAAAGATAGAGAACCGCCAAAAGCATCCTACTATCGTTTTGTTTGCGATAAGGAAACACGTTTAACGGTTCGTAGAGGAGATTATTCACCCACCACCCCTCTCGCTATTCACGCGTAAAACCATACTCATACGATTACAACCACATAGTAATACGCATCGCTCTGATGATATCGTCAAGCGTTATGTCGAGAAAATTTTCCAAGATTCAGCTCAGGCGCATCGTATTTTTTCAACTCTGAAGCAGCAGGTGCGGCAGATCGTGAGCAAATCGCCGGTTTTGCGATCAGCACATACTAGTGTTGGAAGTCGACGTAAAACTTTTAGACGACCGTTAAGTACTAAAACAAAATATTCCTCAGATGATTTTCTCCAAAAAAAAAATACTCTTACAAGCGAAGCAAAAATCCAAAACATCTGAGCCAGAACGATTTTTCATTCTACTGGCATGCGCACAAAGCATAATGAACTCGATAACTCGCTAATTTCTTGGATTGAAAACGGGGAAAAGCCCGACAATCCGCTCTTTTGGCATGGAGAATAAGAAATCGGAGTGCTGACACCGGTGTCAGTGTAAACACGGTGAATAGCGCCGCAGGATTGTTTTCTTTGAATATCATCTGTTTAGACTGACCCCTGGCTGCCGCTGGATGGTCACGTCTCGATGGATGTGACGTCATATGCATAAGGTCCATTCTCACATCTTAGTACCATTAAACAAGAACACAGAATTCTTCCCCTAATCGCAAAACTAATGTTCTGCTTTCACGCTTTAGAACGGACACTTATCCTCATAATGTTAAATTACATAGATTTCATCTAATTTCGTCGCCGCTGTGCAAATTTTGTTTTGAATACACAAAATAAACCCCTCAAAGAGAAATTCTGCGTCAGCATTTCGGTTGTCTTGCGCTTTCCTTTTCTTGTCTTTTCGATCTTACAGTGGATGCGAAGAAGAAACTCCCTTGTGTTTCTAAGTTTTTAAAACATATTCATCGTATTCGTTCTATTTAAACTTTCCATAGATTAGTATATATATATATTGCTTGATGGATAAATAGAGATAAAGCAGCTAGTTCAGCGAGCATACATCTCAAAATACTCCTACTACTACTTCAACCTCACGCAAGTTAAACAGTGTTTTATAAATTAGAACTTGTTTTGAATGCGGGCAGGATAGCCTTTGAATCTAAAAATCCCATGACCCAGTCTTATCAACCTATAAACAGTGCATTGCATTTATTTTGCAGAAATTTTAAAATTACTTGTTAGCATTGACTGTTAAGTTTCATCAATGTGCCTTTAGTCTTCACATTCATGACAACTGACATAGTTTATAACGGATGTAAATCAATTTTACAAAACCTCACAAATCAATCCATGAAAGCTGGTGAAGAAAAGAAAATTTGCTGTCGAATGGAGAATTTCTGCTTGTTCTATACACTGTTGTTGATTGAGAGTGTAAAAATTGAGAGGACAGTCTTCCGAAAATTTCACTTTTGAAATTTTACGAAGTCGCAATTGCCATATATTCAAATATCTTGAGACTATACTTTAGACTAACTGGAAGAAGAAACTCATTTGAGTTACAAAAGTTTTCTCATTAATCTTGTTTATGCAGACAATTGCTTAGTCAAATAAAGGAAGAGCATCTTTCTTGTAATGTCTAAAGCAAATCATAAGCTTATTCATATGCAAGAAAAACATTTTGCTTGTGATATCTCTAGCAAACCATTTGCTAAAAAAAAGTATTTTAATGAACATTAGTCAATACATGTTAAAGAGAAAATTAATGTTTCTGATGTGTGTGGCATATCATTTGCTAAAATGAGTTATTTAAAAGCACATTTATCAACACATGCTAAAGAGAATACTCATGTCTGTAACATGTGTGGCAAGGGATTTGTTAAAATGTGTCATTTAACAGCACATTTGCTTATTCATACAGGAGAGCAACCATTTGTTTGTGAAATATGCAACAAAGGATTCACTCAAAAGTATAATTGTAAGCGGCATTTACTTACTCATACCAGACAGAAACCATTTGTTTGTGAAATATGTAACAAAGGATTCATTAACAAGCATAATTTTAAACGGCATTTACTTACTCATACGAGACAGAAACCATTTGTTTGTGAAATATGTAACAAAGAATTCATTAAAAACTATAATTTTAAGCGGCATTTACGTATTCATACAGGAGAGAAACCATTTGTTTGTGAAATGTGTAACAAAGGATTCACTCGAAAGAAGCATCTTAAGCAACATTCAATTACTCATACAGGAGAGAAACCATTTGTTTGTGAAATATGCAACAAAGGATTCACTCAAAAGGAGCATCTTAAGCAACATTCAATTACTCATACAGGAGAGAAACCATTTGTTTGTGAAATATGCAACAAAGGATTCACTCGAAAGGAGCATCTTAAGCAACATTTACTTACTCATACAGGAGAGAAACTATTTGTTTGTGAAATATGTAACAAAGGATTCATTAAAAAGTGTAATTTTAAGGAGCATTTACTTACTCATACCAGAGAGAAACCATTTGTTTGTGAAATATGTAATAGAGGATTTACATTAAATAGTCGCTTAAAATCGCATTTATCTACCCATATCAAAGAAAAGCCTCGTGTGTGATATATGCGACAAGCAATTTGCTCAAAAGAAAAGTTTAAGGAGACATTTACTTGTTCATACAAAAGAAAAAATCTTGTCTTCGTAAAATATGTATTGCACAGAATTTGTTGAAAAGCAAACACTGAATATCTGTTGACATTCTTGTATAGACCTCATGATTGTGTGTCAGTCCAAAATGGTTTCCTCAAAGATGTTATAAAAATCTGCATTTATTTACATTTACTAAATACTTGTGTGTGCAATATATGCAACAATGACTTTGTTTTTAAGTCTTCCATCAGATGCATTTCATGTGAAAGGAAAACTTGGTACTTTTGAACTACATTCTCTATGCTAAAATTTGTATACAAATAAGAAATAGCTAATGATAACGAGTATTTTTTAAAAATTGTACTTTACTCATAGAAAAGAACTTTTTGATATATGTACAACACCCCCCCCCCTTCACCACACTCGCACAACTGCTGAAGTGCCATTAACCTACAAGTAAATATCCATTTCACCAGAGATGTGATGTGCTTTAGAGTTTTCTCATAAACTTGGTGCAAAACTATGTCCATGCATACAAGAAAATACCATTCCTATGAAATTATACTTTTTTAAAAATAGTGATAGGGCAGATTGGCCAATTTGTGTTGTGATTAATTTTATTTTCATCTGTACATACACTGTCAAACCCATAAAAAAGTATAAATAGTAATTAAAGATATTTTTTAATTTCTTATTTATCCATGAAACCCTGCACATAAAATGTAAGGTAAGCTTAGTCTTCTATGAAAAAAAATATTTTTCATTCTATCACAATGTTTAATATTTGTAAAATATCATTCTTAATCTAATTGTAATTAAATGTATTTTTTTAAATACTGATATTTTGTCTGACTCATTCATTCTATGTAATGCCTAGTTTTAGTAAATTAAAACTTTTCATCAAAATGTTACTTAATTATACAAAATTAGAATAAGGATAAAAATCCCAAAAGTCTACTTATCCTGAAAATTTTAGATTCTGCTTTTTAAGTAGGGTAGGTGCTCCAGTTTTGGCCACCTTAAAAGAAAATTTGAAATGGAAATTTCACAGTGGGTGACTGTTTAAAGCATATTAAATCATACTTATACTATCCTTTAGCAAATTTTATTGGCTTTCTGCTAGTTATAAAATTTTTCTGAAGAAAATTTTAGATTTTAAGTTATGAATTTTTTAATAAATTAACCCCATTTGCACCAGTTATGGCCACCTCTGCATTAGTTTTGGCCACACTAATATTATACTCTTAACAGACATTTTAATGAATTTTAAGTAAAAATAAATCATTTTTATGCAATATATATTTTAGTACATTATTTTCTGTTATTTTAAATGTGATTTTTTTTTTTTGAGGAATTTATAAAGATATGTAATAAAGTTTACCTAAGCTGATTTTAGCTGCAGATTTCAGTTTTTTAAAAAAGAAACAGGAATGCAGAAAACAATAATTTAATTTGGTTGATAAAATACAAACTATAATTTAATTTGGTTGATAAAATACAAACTATATATACTCGCATAATTTTTTTTTGATAAAATATGAAACAAAAAAAATGGGGAGAGGAATAAACTTGCATTGCAAAAGCATAGATTTTTTAAAAAATCTTAGAATTTAAGATTTTGCATTATTATACTCACTAATAATATCCACAAATATGTATTTTTATAATTTTTAATTGCAACATTAATCAAATTCTTCAGAATCATTTTTAAAATTAGAGCAATCCATGCAGATAAAAGAATATTCCTCATCACTCGAGTCTGGTTCCTCAAGTTGAAATTTTCTAACATAAATGTGAGGTAAACATTCAAAATGGAGATGTTTTTGACATTCCATTTTGAATGGCCTTAACTGCATTACCAACTTTAGATGGTGAGTAGCAAAATTTTTTTATTCAAATGCTACCTGCCTTCTTACTTTTAATTGGAGCCATTACTGTTAAAATGAAAAAAAAAAAAAACCAAACTAAATCAGTTGCTTTTATTTTAGAAATAAAATTAAATTAGTTGATTTTATTTCATCCAGATATTCTTAAATTTAGGTAATGGCTAAAAACACAGTAATGAAGTTATGTGGCCAAAACTGGCACAATAGTAAATTTAAAGTACCAGTTTTGTCCATCACCCATTTAATCTTAAAAATAATTAATTTTGATATGAAATAAGATTAAAAAGAAAGCTTACCTCATAAACCCTAAGGGTAATCAATTTTAGATTAATCATTTAATTCTGAGAGCTTGATGATGAAAAACTGCAAATACTTGTTCCTTAACAGTTGTGAGTATATAATACATGATCATGCATTTAATTTTTTTACAAATCACATGTTTGAGAAAAATGAACCAATCAGATTTAAAATAGTAAAATAAGGATTGCTTAAAGTGTTGGAATGCTTATTATTGGCTAATTTGAAATTGCTGGTTAATTATTGGAAGAACAGATCCAATGTGGCCATAACTAACTGGTGCAGTTGCCAAAACCCTATGCATCTACCCTATACCCTTGTTTTCTGCAGGTGTGGGCTCTGTGTGAGAATACCCAAAAAGTTTTGAAAGTGTTGAATTTTTTTCGCTGACTAATTCACAAGTCAACAGCTTTGAAGATCTCGGTATCATAATATCAAGATTCTGTCAAAAATGTTTCATAACTTTTTAAATGTTAAATTTATGTCTATCATTAGTCAAATTTAAATTTTCAATACATCATTTAAATTTTTAATAATAAAACCAACATTTTTGATGGTGATATGCAATTTAAGTGTTTTGTTATTATAGTTTGTCATCATATGTGTTTCTTAAAAACTTGCATATATAGAGAATAATTAAAATCAATAAAAATATCTTGTTTTTTAAATTGGGAAAATTGCTTAATGACCCCTGCAAGGCTTAATCAGGCCAAGATCATTGCTTGGGGAGCTGGCCAAAATCCTATACCTGAAATATATGAGAACATTGTTTTGTCTAAGCTGGATTATGGTTGCAAAATTTATGACTCTGCTAGGAAATGTTTTTGGTTAGCCTGAAGTTTAGAGTGCGTACTCACTTCGTTTCACTTAAGCTGCCAATTGTTTGTCGCCAAGAGAGAGAGTGCCAGAACATTTGTTTTTGATGCAAGTTGAAAATTTTTCCAGCGTCGTTTGCGCATGCGCCGACAGTGAATTGTTTACCGGTCTTTACGACGCATGCCCTTAAGTTTGCCTCATTTCCGTTGGTCCACTGTCTACTCTCTTCGATTTGATTGGTCTGCACACGAATTTGAATAATACTTCGTTTGGAATTTTTGATATTTACCGAACGATTTTTTTCAATAACATTTTGCTTCTGTTCTAAAGATTTTCGTTCATTGAGTTTGCTGATTCTTTTTCTCTGTGTTGCTGATTATGGCTTCCAAATATCAAACAAGGAATGTTTTTTCTGGAAACAATGGTTCCCTTGCTACGTTTCATCGTCTCCAGACATCGTGTTTTTCCTGTGTGTTTTGTTTTTCAATGAAAAAGTGAAACTACGAGGGGCCCGCTTTGCTGAAAGCGAAGCCACTGATATTTTTTAAGTTAAAAAATTTGCCCGGTACACACTTGCAATGCCGGAGGCATTGCATGCTCGATCTCTCGTTTTTAGATGTCGTAGGCATTGAATGCACAGGAGACCTATAAAAACTCACTGAGCATCCTAAACAGTGTTTGACGATGGGAAATAAAATTGCGCCAAAGAAAATTGGCGAGAAAATAGTATGCACCCTAAACTCCAGGTTTACCATGTTTTTTATAAAAAGTGGACCTAGTTTACCTCATAGCTCTCCTTATTAGTTAAGGAGGTTTTAAGACATCCACTGTTAATAAGGTAATAACTGTTTTACGATAAAAAGGAGGACATAAATAAATGGAAGAAAAAAAAATATCATAAATAAAAGAAACATTTCTTCATTCATTGCAACAATAATACTTAATAATCTATAAAATTATAAAAATGCATAATAAAAAAATTTGTACTAGTTTAAATTGTAATCGTGCTTACATGCCTATTAATAAATATTTTAATGTGTACTTTTCTTTTGAATGATTTTTTTTGTCAATATATTTTCTTATGTTATATTGGAAATACTGCAGCAATATATTGGTAACACATCAGCTCTGCATCTAACAATTTTGTAGGTTTACAAATTATTTTTCAAATATGAAAAGGAAATTGAGGGAGGCCAAAAATTACAAAAAAAGCACTTTCTCTGTTGATAAAGTCATCAACTTTTTTGCAATGAAATGAAGAACACAAATAAATTGAAGGAAAAAATTACTGTAAATAAAAAGGAACATTTCATTCATTGCAACAATAATACAGAATGCACTATAAAACGATCAATGCATAATAAAAACATCTGCAATATTTTAAATTGTAATTGTGCTTACATACCTATTAATTAATATTTAAATATGTGCTTTTCCTTTAATTGAATTTTTTTGTCAATATATGATCTAACATTATATTGGAAATAGAACAGCAATAGATTTGCAACACATCAGCTCGGCATGCATCGAATTTGGAGATTTACCAATTGGTCTTCAAATCTCGAAAAGGAGGACACTGTTTGAGGGAGGCCAGAACTTACAAAAGAAGCACTGTCGTTCTTAAAGAAGGACAATTAGTCACCTTTCTCTCAAAAGTCTGTATGTTATCTATGTTACAATGCTGCCCTTGAATTAAAAAGGCAGATGCTGTTTCTGAATTTTTATTGTGGAATTAAATCAAATACAAATAATTCATTTCATGATTTTAAACTTCACCCATTCTAATATAATTGTCGTATGTCTGTCTGCCATGTATTCTGTCAGAATGCACAAATTTCAATGCCCTGTGTTTGTAATATTTTGAAATAGCTTCCATTGCATTATCAGCTTTACTTGATAAAATACCTCATGTTCACCTTTTTAATTTTTAAAATTATTCACTCCAAGTATATTAATATTTTAGAGTGCCTTTTTTTTTTTGGATCTGTTATTCTATCAGTTTTATTATCATGTTACATTGATAGGACTTCAAACTTCTGTTTGAAACCCTATAGTCAAATTTATGACTCATACCCCATAAAAAAACTAATCAGAAATTGCTGCTGATGTGGTATTGCCAATATATCTAAATTTGAAACATCCTAGCAAAGTAATCAAACTGAAATCTTTGAGATCTATAAAATTTGGGCAGTAAACTTAAGTTTTAAAACTGTGTAGCTGATAATGCATGCCTACACATTCATCAGTTATAACTGCTTTTGCTTTTTTAGTTTTCATACAAGTACAAAAATCACAAATTATTTTTTTCCTCTCATTCATTTTTTTTTTTTTTTTTTACAAAATAGTGAAGCACTGGTGATTTGCAAAACTCTGTTATAGAAATCTCTGAATTGAGTCCAAAAGTGAATCTAAAATTGTATGAATGTGGTTTCCTTTCCCTAGCCATGATTCTTCTTTGTATTGACCTTAACACAACACTTAATAAATTCATCGAAATTTTTGTAGTCATAAATATAAACATTTTAATTTATGAATTTTTTCGTATAAAACTAATTATCTGGATTTACTCTTTAAAAATTGAGCAAAATACAGTATCTTCATGGTTTTCAATTGAAAAATTTGATATTTTCTTTCAGAAATGTGCTTTCTGAAATAGAAAAGATGTAACATATAGGTTCAAAACATTTAGATATTTCAGGAAGTTTTTAATATTTCGAATCTTTGGTGCAAAATTTCTGTCTGGCTGCAACTTTTTATGTTGCCACCTTTTTGATGACTACTTTAGTCACTGGTATATTGGTTGTTTTAACTCCTATTTATTTCCTTTATTGTTGAGGTTGTATTTTATTTCATTCGTAACTCCATCTAAAATTTTTTTGTACTTCAAACTTTATTTGACATTTAAACTTTAGTATTTTAGATGATTCACACCTGACCTTTATTCATTGTACTTTTGCACCTTTGAAAGGTGCTAATTCGTAATGGAATCTCTAGCATAAAAAAAATTTAACCCCCATGTATCTAACTGAATGTTGTCTTACTTAAGCTGCCTTCATATACTTTTTCCTCCTGCAATATGTGCAATAGATTCAAATTAAATTTATATGGAAAAAATATGAAGTAATCTAGTAGTGCTAGACAGATTAAAATATTCATGAAAATATAAAAACAATAAGTGAAGTCATTCAATGGAAAGTTGTGTGTTATATACTACTGCATATTTTTTTTGTTATTTTGTTGATAAAAAGTTTTGCTGACAGGTTCTGACAAATTGTAATACACTATGGTAAGAAAGCAAAATTTCAAGCTAACAGAGAGATAAAATATTTTTATGCATCAAGTTGTTTTACAGCTCTGTTTTGAAATGGGGAAAAAACTGAGTATTTTTTTTACCATCGGTTACTTTTGAAGTGAATTCTTAATTGTAATTCTTCCAAAATTAAAAGACAGCCTTCAAAATGTGAATGAAAACTTGCACAATGAAACATGCTGAATATGTAAGAAATAAACACCATCTTCCTGTCTCATTATTATTTTCAGGAAGAAAAGTTTTCTTATTTAAATATTTGTACAAACAATAAAAACAGTGTTAATTTCATTGCAACTATGAAAAATATTGTTGCAAAATATATTTAAATATATATATTTTTTTTAAATCTAAAATTAGAGTTGCATGACAAATATAGTGATATCATTGAAAATCTGATTTCCAGAATGTTATGATGTAAAATTTTTTCATGCATTTTAAAATGGATGCGTTAATATTTCATAGATTAATTATATTAATTAGTAATAATGCGAAATGTTAGCTTCATTAAGCCATTTACTTTCTTTTCTCTCGAAATCTTTCAGATGAAGGAGTGATTTTGTTTCCTCTGTAGCTACTGATGAACTACCCCTTATTGTACTAATAATAGAGAGTAAGGGAATAGTGCAAAATATTAGAGACGAACTGGTGCTCGTATTGTACAACTCTTCCCTTAGTGTTTCTACTGGCCTTCCAGCTGACAGGCAGGTGCGATGAGAAAATGTGTGTTAAAGTAAAACAAATTGGGTTCATTCACAATGGTTTGCCCCCCTGCATGTAAGTTCCGTTCATCCTCATTACATAATACACCAATAGAATCCCACTAATCAGGACAAGATAGGGGCCGGACTCTGTCAGATTAAATGGAATTTGCCTTACGATACGTAATATAAGTTTTTGGTTGGTTAAATTATATTAATTTTTCCCCATAAAAGTATATGCAACTTTTCCTAAAGCTTAATTTTTAGTTTAATACTGCTGCATACAGGATTAACCTAAGTTTTTAACCTGAAGACTGATATAGCAAGGCAGTGGCCAGTTTTACTGAAGATAGGGCCCCTCCCAAGAAAACTTTATTGATGATAAAAAAAATGTAATGTAAAATAACTTATTTATGCTTTTAATTTTTTGGTCTTCGTTATCAATTTTAGATTTTATATATCTATATATAATTTAATATTTTAATAATTTATACATAATATTTTTCTATTATTTTTTGCTTCTTTTATATATATATATATGATTTTAAATAGATAAAAGAAATCTTTTTTAATTCAAAACAGAGAATCTTTGGTTTTGAAATTTAAAATAATTACATACTGACAATGATATTTTTCGATCTTGAGGATTCTATCTAGTGGGTAGGACATCGCAGTATCAAGAATATTCAAATTTTATATTAAACGGAACCAAGTTTCAAAATTGTTTTTTTTTTAATAAATATAGTTTTTGTTTTCTTCATAAATTTAATAAAAGGCAACTTATTCATTTATAAAATGGTAATGAGCTCATAAATCATCATTTTATCTTTATGAAATATAGTAGATTTACCATAGGCAGAAACCATTTTATAGCCATCTAAGTTTGGGCTGGAATAAGCAGTGTCTACTCTTTTGTCCCAAAGGATAGAATCGTATATTCTAATAACAATACAGGCCAAAAAAAAAAGGAAACTATAGAATTACTCTCCCGAAAAAATTTTAAAAACAGTATTTTAGGTAAATTAAGATAATTATTCAAAAAAAATTATATAGTTTAGCTCTACAAAGTAAATCAATAATTTTTTGTATTTCGCTTTCTTTTAAACTGTTTCTGTTCATTAAAAAAAAATGAGAATTAGAATTCTAAAACAAAGCAATATGTTTTATATATAATAGAATAATCAAAGTGTACCATGAAAAATTTGTTGCTAATTCAGTTTATGCACACGCTTTCCGATATAAAAATATAATTGAATAAACGTTCTTCAATAGTAATAAAACAAACTATAATGCTAAAGGGTAACAAAAAATGGAATTAAACTTTAGAAGGAATGCAAAATAAATATTATATCAGATATATTAGTAGCAGCAATGAAATACTGGTTTGAAATCCAGGTAAAATTTATGAACACAGAAACAAGTGTGGAAAGAGACATAAAATTACTAAAAAAAAGTCACACTTTTCTTGCTTTTAAATTTGAGGGAATTTATCTATACTTTTCATTATCAGATTCCTGTACTACATCATTTTCAATAAATAAAGCGACAGTTCATTTAAATGCGGTTGGCTCGCTATTCCGCAAATAGCTCTTGTTGCGTTTCAGAACTGAAAACGATCTCTCTCCGCTTGCATTACAAATTGAGCTAGAGTGGAAAAAAATTTTAAATTTTTTCCACGTTGAAATATTGATTGTATGGTTGTTACTTTTTCATTTTTTTTTGTGTATTTAATAAAATGTTTCCGCTTCGTCCTTGAAATAATGTGCTTCGATATCATCAGTATATTTTGTGGTTAAATTTGTTATTCAAGTTTCAAATGCCTTTTCTTCTAATTTGCCGACAAAAAAAATGAAAGCCATTTAGAATATTGTTATAGGTAGTGCTTCTTTGCGTGAAGCAGAAAAGCATTCCTGTTGTCTTTTATTTTGAATCCACTCAGGTTGAGTGACGCCTTGAGAAAGTTCATCTGGTGAATTCTTTAATCTGTTACTTTGTTAAATCTTTATTTCTTAATAATTTTTATTTTGTTTCTTGATGATTTATTATATTTATAATAAAAATTAATATAATATAAATTAACGTATTTATTATAATAATGAATCATAAAATACCGGTTATAATAGAGAGCAAACATAACTTAGCTTAAGACAAATTTTATAAATGTGTATACAAGTGCTTTAACTTTTTTATAATTTAAAAATCAACTTTATTTAAAAACATAATTTACGAAATCATTTACTTCCTCAAGATTTAAATGCATTTAGAAATAAAACTATGCATGAAATGATTTGAAATAAATTAAAGAGATACCCAATGAAATGCAGTAAAACATATTCTGAATCAATAACCTAGCACACAGCCAAAGGCATACAAATCAACGTGGCCAGAGGTTCATTCAATTAAATCAATTTCAACCAATTTGTATATTTACAAGAGATTCAGATTGCATAAGCAGTATAGAAGATTCGAGATTATAAAATATTTAATTTCTTAAAGTCTCTTTCTTACTAAAAAATTTTTTGAAAATTCTTACTTTTCTCTTCAAAAATCTTTTATCTATAAATATATATATATACATATAATCAATCTTTTGACTTGAACATCAGAATTAAAATTTCTTAGTGAATTACGAAATGCGCCAAAAAGGGCTTTTGGGTTACAGTATCCATTTTTACAATTGGTAAGAAAAAGAATTAAGAATAACTAAAAAGAAGGCTATTTTCCCTAATTATGAATTAAAATCATCACTTTATAATTGCAACGTCATGTAATGCTGATGACATAACGTGGCAATCCCGAAACGAGTTTTAATGATAATAAACATACACTGAATAAAAATTATTTAGTGTTTAAATAAATCATTTTGATCGCTGGGAATCAGATAAATGTTTTATGACATAATTATTTTACTATTCTCATTATTGTAGTTACTTTTCAACCAACGCGGCATACGAGTGATTAACATCTTCAAAAGTATTTGGAGTGTCGCCTTTTCAATGATGCCAATTGGTTTCTTCAAGGGGCAAAATTTCTTTGCCCCTTCCTCTCTAGTAACAGTTCCAGACAAGAAAACCGTTTCTTTTAAAGATAGGCGAATTCCCTTGTTTGTCAGCTTTATGACAGTAAAATGAAACTACAAAAAAAAGCATGCCTTATTGCCATCTCTCAAAAGAACTGCACTCTTTTCACACAAAGGGATGCAATCCCTTCAGTCTTTCCGGTCGCTTCTGATACCAATAAAAAATCTAAACGAGTCCCTGCACTTTGCACAGAGGAGGTGTCCCGTTCCAATAGTCGGAGGGTTGCTCGAGGGTTTCTAGATCGGTTACAACGTTTTGGAGAAACATCGGTAAATACGGGTGGTCGAATTGCGACGGCAATAAATCCCCAAGGCTTATTTCCTCCCAATGCTTCGTTCCAGGGCCAGGTTCCACTTTTTTGCATTCCACTGTTTTCACTCCTTTATTTTTTTAAAGAGAAGAGGGAGAATCTTTTCTGTGAATTGAATTAATTCACAGAAAATGTGAATGCAATATCGTAAATTCGACACCGGCTTAGCACTGCGATGTATGTTGCATAGATTTTGAGGCCCCCTAGATTCTCGAAGCACGAGGCGGCCGCCTCTGACGCCTGTGCGGAAAACCGCCACTGGATATAGGGTTAAAAAAAATAAAACACCTCTATACATAAATAAAATTCAAATTTACTGTTTGTATATCCTACTTTAAAAAAAAATCCCGTTCGGATTAACCAGATGTCCGGACGAGCAAGGGCCGGATTAACGGGACTATAATGTACTACCGGAATTCCACGAAATAATAAATAAAATGATATAACTCTCCTGAATAAAATTATCTCATCGGAAAAGGAGATAAGAGAAGACCTCTAGAAGTAGGGTTTCCATACGTCCGGATTTCGTCCGTATCTTCAAAATATCCGGATTTACGAAAGTGAATGCGCTGAGAAAGAAATTGGTTGTTCTTGAGAAAATTCATTGTTGTCTGACGTATTCGTAAGAGCTGGCGTCATTCTGCCAATGAAAGAAAATTCATTATTTACATCCATTGTTGATGAGAAAGTGGATGAGCCTCCTTATCCTGATCCCAACTAAAATTGAAAATAAAGAGTTTTAGCAGTTTTGTTTTATTCTATTTTGCATTAATGCAATTGCGATTTATCAAACATTAATACAAATTGTATCTTTCAGTGGCGAATCCAGGGGAGGGGCTATCGGGCTGCAGCCTCCCCCCCCCCAGAGCTAAACTAAAATTCTTGATTTAATTTAAAATCACTACAACTGTTTGATCTTAATTTTCATTTTTAAAAAAATAGTAATAAAATCGTGACAACATTGCTTTCTGACTTGACAGGCTCGAAAATTTTCCACTTTTCTAGTCATTCCACTCGCACTTGTAGCGTTGGCGCGGTCGAAAACATTTTTTGGCCAGTTATTTCACTGTATATTTTATTAAATTATCGAAAGTATTGTAGTGTTCTTTATGATTCTTATTGTCAGGAGAGGAAAGCCTGTAAAGTTAAAGTGTTCTGGTTTATATAAGCCATGAGGTTTGACATTCGTCGCTACGATACAAAATTTTTATGATCTCAGCCCCCCTCCCCAGACCCGAATTCTGGATTCGCCACTGGTATCTTTGCATTCTGATGCCTTAATTTTATTTTCACTTCCTCAAACTCTGTGCTAAATAGCAAGAAGGTCATTGATAGGCAGCTA
>BGPR01027040.1:0-21057 GCA_013235015.1 Araneus ventricosus
ATTTTATGAATTTAAATATAGAGTTGATATAGATTTGTAAAAAAAAAGCATTTGAGGGAGAAGGGAGCAAAATCAGAAGACTATAAAAATTTAAAACACATGAACCTAACTTCAAAGCCTTCAAAAAATGCTTACAGAACTTTAAAGTGTTGCAAAACTGCATTACTGCAGCTAGACTAAAATTATCAATAAAATATTTTCATGAAAATGATAAACTTCATACCTTTTCATTGATTCCTAAATTCTTTTTTGCTCCATAAAAATCTTCTGTAACAAGTTTATCATAAATAGCCTGGACATAGTCCATAACACAAGTTTTTACAGCCTGGAAATATATCATTAATACAACTAACATTTAATAAGATATTTTAAAATTCACACTTCAAAATTTTAAAAACATTTCATTTTCACAGTTTCAATAAAAGATAATACCTTCTAGATGATTCAGTAATATAAGAAAAATGCTTTCAAATTAAAGTACAAATAATATGAAATAGAACCATACATCTAATAAAGCAGCATGAGTATAAAACTGTTCATCCCAAGTCAGCTTCGTCCATACATCAATGACCTAAAATGAACAAATACCAAATCAATGACCTAAAATGAATAATCTAAGTAAAATCTCAAACATATTTACAATTTGATGTGAAAAAGCAGTCACCATATTCATAGTATCAACACTTGTCTTAAATAAGCTGTACTGTGATACATTTTGCTTCGGCAAGACTGAGTAAAAATGTGAGATTTAAGAATACCACAATTAGCTTCATTACTAGAGAATAGCATACATAATATTTTAAATAAAAATAAAGGCATCAGAATATAGACTTTTAAAAGCTACAAGAAAGGTATTTTTTAATATATTTTATACATTTTTTTCTAACAAGAAATGTACATATTGTTTATAATTTGTAGAATCATTGAACATTAAATGAAAATAAAAGAATTTACTATTTGTCTCAGTTTTAATCAAAGGTAAAATAAAAAAGTTAAATGCTAAAAATAATACAACTGTAACACATACCATTTCATCAACTATAGATACAACATCCGGCACAGAAGTTCCATGCGGAATATTATTATTCAAACGTTCCATCTATAAAATATCAAACAATGCAATATATTACAATTTAAATCTTTCAAGTTTAAAAAAATATTAATATTTAAATGAACAAAGTTTGATAAATGATTGAAATTAAGGTCAAATATGAAAAAATAAAGCAGATTATAAAATAGAAAGATTACATTATCAGCAACAACAGCTCTTTTGATGAAAGGCTTTGTATACATATCACAAAGTAAAAACCACTCAAGAATCAGTTCTTCCCCAAACCATGATGAATATTCATCCATAGATAATACAGCTCTGCAGGAAAATTTTCAATTAGCGCATAATAAGAACTGATTAAATGATACTTCTGGAAACTTTTCTAAAAATTGTATTTTATCTATAATTGTTTATAAATAAACTATATTAAGTCTGGAATAATTTTATGCATTAATTATTCAATGTATATTCTGGAAAATTTACCTTTCACAAATTCATAGAGGAAAAAATAAATAATGCATTTATCATTAGATATAAAACATTTAAGAAGCAAAAAAAAAGTTTTTTAAAAGTAATTAAAGAGATTACTGCATGCAAACATTGTATTTATTAAATACTTCTGCGACTAGTTCATTCGCCCGTTTAAATCAGTTTTTATTTTTGTATTTTATATTAATTATAGCATTACCCATTGCAGTTTCAGCCACGATAACTCAGGAAAGATGAACAAAAAACTGAATATTTTATTGTATTTGACAGATAGTAAAATATTTAAAATGCCAGTGATACAGTTCTGTATGATGCATCGCAGCTAACGAACTTACAAACTGAGTTTCAAATAACTTTCACTTAATTAATCTATCACTCATCAGTAGAATGATTAACACTGTATATGGTCGCGAAAGGTGAACATGCTGGATACCCATGTGAACCAGTGGGTACAAAAAGTGAGGTGGCAAAAGATTCATAGACATCTAAAAGACCCAGGAGTATAGAAGTTAAACAATAAAATTTAAAAATTAGTTAGTTTTCACAAACACTATTGCCTTTTTGTAATTCCTAGTTTCAGGCCGTAATTTCTAGTTTCTAATATCAAATTTGATGAGTTATCACTTGAGGAAATTCAAGTATGGCAGCAGTACTGTACTCTTAAGTCTAACCAAAATTTTAATAAAAAATTACCTATAATGCAATATACAAAAATTTGAAAGAGTTTTCATGCCTCATAATTTTAAAATGGCATGAAAGCATGAGATTAAATGCTTGAAGAAAGGATGAAAATCATTTCAGTCCACCTCGTACACAATAGAAAAAAAACCCTGAAATCAAATATCTGTTGCCATGCTTTACAAAAATATTACTTTAAAGTAGGTTTGATAAAATATTTCAGAAATGCAATGAATACTAAAGTGAAAATTCTGCTTTGGAGTTAGTTTCCCAAGAAAACAATTTATACTATCACAACTGTAACAATTACAAAATTGCATGAATAAAAGATTTCCTGAAATAATGAGATGGTTTGAATTTTATTTACAACAATAAAAACATTGTTACAATTCATGCTTTAAAACAGTAATTAAAATTGAACAAAATGTCGCGTGGAAATAAGATCGGTTTCATTGAAAAGCTAATTTTTTTATCTTCAAGATGATGTAAAAATGGGGGGGGGGGGGTTGCGACAATAGGATCCAAAGTTATTCAGGAAAAACACTAAAATTTAAAGTCATTTATAAATAATTTAAATTCTAATTAAAATTTCGAAAAATCCTTTCTCCCAAGAAGCAACCGTCTGCCAAATTTCAAGTCCGAGTGGTTTGGAAGATTTCATGATGAGTGAGTGAGTCATGGTATTTGCCTTTTATATATAAAGATTTTGTATTAAAAATGTATGATAATATATAAAAATTTAGTAAGCAGCCGAAATTTGAGCAAATTTAAAATATATGTAATTCATTATTTGTAATCTGCCCTTAAGATTAAGTTGTGCCACATAAACGTTGACAAGGGCATTTTTAATGTTATGCAAAATGTAAATATATCTAGCATTAATCAATGTAAGCCAAGCATAAAACATCAGAACTAAACCAAAAAAATCTCAGTATCTCTTTCAGATAATTTGGCAGAGTTGTATCCTTCTAGAAAAAAATAAGAGTAACATGGATTTTTAAAAGTTTTACAGACTTATAACTAAGTTTCATCATGACATGAATGATAAAAGAACTGAAATATATGCTTGGATACACATTTTTATAACTAGACTGGATTAACGTTCGCTATGCAAACTAAAATGTTAGAAAAAACAGTTGCTAATAATTTTAATAACTAATTATTCTAAATGACAAGGACTTCGAAATAAATTACATTTTTCGCATATCACCTTCCATCTTGTACACTTTGAAGTAAATTGGGGTAAATTTTAACTTTTAAGTTCCGTTTCCTGGTGACTCTGGAAATGGCTACACACAACATTCTATTTAAAAAAAACAAGAGGGGGATTAAGGTGAATTCCGGCATTGTTGAAAGTTTGTCCTCGAGACTCGTTGATGTAACCAAAAGGCCAATCGGGACTGAAAACTGAGGCTTTGAAAATACAAAGGGTAGCCCAGTTACAGGAGATGTTAACTTAAATGCCAGGATAATTATCTTAGATCCTGCTTTTACAGCACTATTAGAACAGTACAGACAGGCAATGATTTTTAATTTCTTTCATAGTTAACTGAACCATAACCATTGTATAAAGCCAGAGTTTCAGTTAAGATTTCTAATTAGCTACTGGTAAATGCTTTTAATCAGAAGAATTACTTTTCATTTATTTATATAAACTTAATGCCTCTACATGGCTGCCTTGTTAGCTTGACACTCTGGGGATTTCGGTTTGACTTCAACATTGATAAGAAACGATTGTCACTGTTGGGTGAAGACTAAGTTTCCATTTGAAGACTTAACATAGAATCTCTGGCTTCACTTCACTCAATGTGCCAAATGCAAATAGTTTGATTTTATGATGGTGATGAGGGTCTAACAAATCTAACAACTCTAAATCATACATCAAATATCTGTAAAGGGGTCAAAGATTAGTACAAGGAAAAGTTTGTAGGCTTTTCATTCTAGATTCTAATGTTTATAAAAAAAGCATGGGAGACGTTTATTATCCATTTTAAAATACAAAAACTATGAAGTCTAATTTCAGTACTAGGCTAAAAGACAAAAGTTATTTCAATAAATTATCAAATTATTTCTAAAAATTAATATTAATATTGTTGGAGCAAACCAAGATTTCACCGAAATCTCTGCTAAATTTAATTATTGTTTCACCCTTTTAAAAAAGTAAAACTGCTCAATATGTTAACTCATAAGAGTTAAGTAAACATATTTCTGAGTCCCTGACTCAACATAAAGAAGTTTGAATTAAAAAAAAAGACATTTATTTTACAAACACATTATTCATGAATCTTACATTGGAACTAAAACTTGAGTAGAAAATGCCAGGTTCACAACTCTTAACACAAAAATATAAATACAACGATACGTGCTTTACCAGTGATGTCAATTGTGTGAACCCAACAAATATTTTTAAAAAATACTCTAAAATACTAACTTGTTACTGCTTTTAATGCAGACATTTTCTGCTCACTTTTTTTAAAAAAATTGATGAAACAAAAATTGTGAAATATTTTTGCTTTAGACTTTCTCTGTATTCCTTAACCAAATTTCTGAAAGTACTACAAAACAAAATATTTCAATCAGTAAAAATTGCAATTTAAAGTTACCTTTCAGATGGCAAATCATTAAGCACATACTGAACTAAATTCCTGACATTATGATACAACTGAAGTAACTGCAAGGACTCTTTAATTACTCTTTTCCTATCTGGATCTCTCATGACAACCATCAGATGTTGAATGATTGGTTTTATTGTGTCATTAATCTGCAATTAAAAGACAAATTTCAGTGAAAAAATAATATCAATATAAATTGGTAAAAAGTAAATTACTAAGGGCATATATTTCATATGCTATGGAAATTTAAAACAACTTTCATAATCTATTAACACATACTCCGAGTTATTAAGGCAATCACAATATGTAGTATAGTACCAAAAACCAGAGAATTCATTAAAAGCCTTTTATGTTATAGATATTTAATTGTGTTAAGCACTTTCTTGATTTTCAGTCAAATCCTTTTTAACCAATTTGATTGTCTTGAAGCTGCCAAAAATTATTTTTAGTGATTAATAAAATCAAGAAAGGACATTCACCAGTATATTTTTTTTTAAGTAATGAATGCTGATTAAAAAAACCTTTTATACATACCACAGCATCTAATTCATTGAATGTAATCTTTGAATAGCTCACATTCCAAGCCCTGTAATAAAAATAGTTATATAGAAAATTGAAGAAAATGTTTGGAGATTAATTTTATCATTTGTGTATATTACATGGTGTAATTCCCATTTATGAAAAACAACAGATTATATCCTTCAGTTTTTTCATGAAATAAATGTTATTCTATTCTGTATGAAAACATTAAATAAATATCCAAGAAAAAACAGAGTATGGTGCTTGCATTATAATTATCCATGTAATTTTTTTTTAAATATAATTTTTCTATGTGTATTTTTAACACACTTAAATAATATATAGCTTGCTAATTACTTTTTTAGGTACATGTTTTAAACAAATTTTAAAATTAGCAAGTGGATTTACAAAAAAGATTATTGATAGAGCAGACACATCAACTGACACTTACTAAATGCAGAAAGATGCATAAAAGGATAAGTTTTGCTTTAAGGTTTTTAAAAATCCCCTTAATGTGGTTAAAGAAATCATCAAAGCAAGGATCAATCCATGGATATGAAACTTACACTTTTACATACAAATTTTAATTAAAATAACCATGAAAATACAAAGTAAGATAGGAAAATGATGAAACTTAAAGAGATTTTATTTTAGAGAAAGATATACACTATGTGGACAAAAGTATCTGGACACTCAGATTTTCACATTTTTTAGAATTTCTCCGGGAAGGATTAACCAACTGCCCTTAAACTTCGACATGCGAAGAATAGACTGTAACTCGCATTTTACATTAAAAATTTGGTCCTGAGGGCAATTAGGGGATCATCTACAAACTGATGAAGACAAAACTTTTTTGGCTCACCTCACTTCACAGAATACTGATATCAAAATTAAACTTTCAGAAATGGTTATGTTTAATGTACATAATATTAAAAAGAATTTTCGTAAACTCAGCACAAATATTTGGGAAGATATAAAAGGTTTTCTTAAAAAATCCCGCATTTTCCCACTTGTTTTTTGCTTATAGCATGCAGAGTTTTCTATTATTTCATACAAAACTTACAGAAAAAATGACAATATCTTAGAAAAGCATTTTGTAAAAATGTGGGAAAAAATTTTTGAATATTACAGAAAATATGAGCAGTTTTAGTAAATAATGTTTTACTGTGCATGTAAGAAACATAGCATAATTTTTCTTTCACAACTTTAAAGCCAGATATATAGGCAATTTATATAAAAAAAATTCAGTTCAATATCATTAGTATTCAAGAAGATATCGACAATACAAGGAACAGAATTTTGGCTCCCATCGAAGAGAAGCTAAAAGATGAGGGGTTGTACATAAATTGATATTTTTTAAACTTCTATCTTTGAATAGTTATATTGATTTGTATAGTGGTTAGAATTTGCTAAATATTCATGAACACTTGTAATATTTGTAACAAATAGAAATATATATATATATATGCAGAATTATTAAAATATTTTAAGAAAAGAAATTAATTAGATAAGAAAAATCGTTTAGCCATAAAATAAATTAATTTAAAAATATTGTCAAACTGTGTTTAATTATATCGTTAAAAATATCTGCATTAAAATGAAGATTTTAAAATTTGCATGTTGTATCCAAAAGTATCTCAATAAAAAAATCAAATATTTTATAGAGGCTTTTCAAATTTTTAAATGCACATTTCTCCTCATCAAAATTCATACTAAGAAGCATCATAAAATCACAACTTAATCAGCTAAAATGTACATTTTTTTTTTCATTATCCAGACGAATCTTTAATTCAATAAAATTTATCTTACCTAGTAAAGATATCATCAAGTATGATTTGATTTTTTAAGAAAATTTTTATTATTTTCATTAGAATATCACACACCATTTCTACAGAAGTGTCATTTTCCTGTATTAAAAAAAAAGGATAGGCATATTTTCAGTAAAAAAATTTAACAAAAATTGCCAATACATTTTTAAAATACATAGGAAATTATTAATAACTCATTCAAATAAAATAGTAATTTAATCTGAAAAGGTTATAGAATTTAAATAAAAGATTATGGTTATGCAATAAAAAAAAACTTATAACAAATCAGCAGCATTCACACTTGGTTGCAATTTGTTATGTTGTATTTGAATTTTTTCTCAATGCATGTTCTTTAAAAAAATTATTGCTCACCAAAACTCCCTAAAATTTTGGGTCCAGATTTTTGTGTCCAATAACTCTTACCCTGATTACATCAACTTCCTGAAAACTGCTTAGAGTTTAATGATGCTATAAGGAAAGTGATGAACACAAAAACTGGAAAATTTGCAGTCCAAAAGATGTCATTAGATTTCCCATATGAAATTACTTTCAAAATAATTAGGAGTCTGCAGGAATAGAGATGACTTCAAACCATACAGTTCTCAAGTTCAAAAAATAAATTAGTAACATTATAAACAGCAGCTAAGATTTTTAACATAAAATGAATACACTGGCATTTAGAAATTGTACTTCATACATTTTTGAAACTGTATATGTAAATCTATTTTAAAAAATTGAAAACATACCAATATTATTTTCAAAAACTGTTTATTTATATTTTCTCAGCAGCTATATCCTCAAAATTATCTGTATTTTTTTTTTCAACAAACTATTTTCTATGTATACAACTAAATTTTTTAAAAATAATATCAAGTAATAATGAAAATAAGCATCAAATATACGCAATGTGTTGATTGCAGAATTTTTTTTTCCTTTGCCACTTCTAAGGATTTCCTAACGAATGAACTAATGATTAAAATATTTAAATAGTTTTTTTTAAGTGAAATAATCTGAATAAAAAAAAAATACTACTTTTTTCAACTTAATAATCAGAGTTTTAACTGGTTATTTTTTTAAAAAATTATCAGAAAGTACCAAGCAATAGTATTTGTCATTTTATGATTAAAAACAGCAAGCAGCACAATAGTGTTTAGTGTTGTTTTATTTACTTCAAGAAACATCAAGCAACACAGCTGCACCTTTGTCTTTTATGATGTTGTTTCCTAATTTTAGAAGCATTCAAGTACATCAATATTTACATATCAGGGTGAAATGTAATGATTATTTTGAATATGAAATTGGAACAGCATGATTATTCTGTATGGGACTTAGAAAATGGTTAAAATCATAATATATACAAAATTAATTTCAAGAACAGAGCAAGTATAAGTAAACCATGCAGAGTGGGAAAAATCATTGTCTTTAAAATAAATATATAGAAATCATGTCTTGAAATCACTCAACAGTTAATCAAAAACATAAATCTCTACCTTTAAATCATCTTGATACAGGGCAAATACACTCAAATACCATGCAAGACTTTCTCCCTGAAAGATATTTAGTTTATAATTAAACTCTTATATGCAAATATTTTAATCATATTATGGCATCTAATATAACTAAATTTCAAACACAATATATACTGGTTAAAAAAAATTCAACACCAATTTTTTTTAATACTAAAGGAATCATGGAGAATATTAATGCTCTAAATTTAAAGGCAATAACAAGGGTAACTTGGTCTGTCAGATCTCATGAACCTTTCATTACATAAAATGTCCATGAGATTTGGACCAAAGATCTGAAATTCTTCTACACATTTTATTTTGGAAGAATAAAAATATTCCATTTTGCAAATCCCAGAAATTGAAAAATGAACTTTTGAGAAAGTTAACTCCACTAACTATTGAGAAAGCATCTAAATTAAATTATGAATAATCTAATCTCAAAATATTCAAAATTATTCTCTTATATTATGATGTTATCAAAGCATTGGAATCATAATTAAACTAATCTAATTAATTGCTGTTCTATTTTAGGGAATAATACACCGAATAACAAACATTAGTTAAGAGAAATACTTTTATAATGAATATAGCAAAGCTAATTCCATTTCTGTAAACTGCATCAATTATCATCCAGTTTTAGTCTTTCATTACTAATAAGCACATCTTGTTTTCTAATTTACGATTTTTTTTAAGGAAATTTAAAAAAGTCTTCAAAGAAAAAAACTTACAGCAATGACTACATATGAATCCAAATAATTACTATAGGTCTGCATTTCCACCCCACACATCGATCTGTATAAGAAATACAAAATAATAATAATGAATTAACAAGGGAAAACCAAATATGTATAAAATGTTAAATAGCAAATTTATTTTTCAAAAAAATAGAAATAGATGCGATTTCATACTTATAACTTATATATAAAAAAAAAAGACCAAAGCAAGGTACAATATAAACAAGAACAGAAGCAATATCTATGAATATATATTGATTTCTATTCCTTTCTTCAAAAAAAAGCAACAGTTATAATCTACTTTATTTGTATTTGCCTCTAAGCAAATCATAGTCCATTTTCATAATTATTTTCCCCCACTTTTATGAAAACTAAATAAATGAATTGCTAAGAAAAGTTAAGACTTTGCTTTATAAATAATTTTTTTCGTGAAATTGAATAGGATATTTCATATTTTTTACTGAAGTAAATACTTTTCAATAAGATAATTTAACTCAATGAATTTAAAAAAAGCTACATGTTCCAAACATTTACAAGAAAAACTAGATGGCATAAATTACAAATTTACTGTTTCAGTTCATTTATATGAAATTTCATAACTAAATTTGTCCTTTTTCCATAAACAACCCTAATATTATAATGCACTCAGTAAGTTTTAAAAGTATAGAAATTTTTCTAAGATGCGATTCTTTTCTCTTTTTTTTTGTTAGAAAAGAATTTTATCTTATTTCTTTCACACTGCAAACTATTTTCTACTCTTTTTTTATATACAATGGGGAACTTCAGCATTTTTTTAAATTTTTTAAATCGATTTAAAATGCTTCAAAACGAACAATAACATTAAAAAAAATTATAGAAAGTTTTTTTTTTTTTTTTTAATTTGCAATCAAAGTTTCAAAGGATAAAAATATAGAAGATTCCACTTTCTTTAAGATTCTTTTTTTAAAAAAACTTGCTCTTGTTATTTTATTGCATAAATTTTTTCAGTGGATATTCGAATGTTTCTTATATTTTTTAAAAAATTACAGTACTATTGAAAATTAATAAGAATATCTTAACAATTAGTTTAAATTCACAACTTGTTTGATAACGAAATTCGTTTTCATTTGTAGTTCAACAAAATAATTTGCAGAATTAATTTTTGATGCAAAATAAATCCTTTATATTCAATGAATGTATTAAAATCAAAATTTGTCTTCAAAAAGTTAGTTAAAGAAGTATAAGGTGAGGTTAGCAGGAAAAAAGAAAGATATTTCAAAGCAAATAGTTAAATTTAATTTGTTTTTTCCCTCTATTATCCCCCTTTTTTTATTACATGGAATTTACATTTTAAGAAACCATTGATACCCCATAACAATATCAGGAAGTACTGTAAAGAAGAGCCTTGAATTTCATATTTGTTCTGTTTCTGATATAAGTATAAGATGAGGTTAAATGCATAAGTACCTGTATGAGCTCGTTTTGAAAGATTATGTGGTAGCCACGTGTAGTTTTAAGGTTCTATTGTTGATTAAGGTTTATAAATAGATTTAATATTGTTTCTATTTTGGCACCGATTTTAAAATAAAATTATTTTATACTTTCCAAAACACGGTTTTGTTTAATTTTTTAAAAGTTTATTTTTATTTTTTCACATGAAAAGTTAAGCGTGGACACATACATGAAAACGTAGCTGGCCTTTAGCGGTTTCCTATTTTTTTTTATTTATGCCGATTCATCCACATGGGGATAGTGATGATTTAATAGCATTACCAGAATTAATTTATTTCTTCATCTTTAGTGGATTTTTTTATGGGAGTTTAAAGATTTCCTTTCTTTTTTTATGCCGAATTCGGTTAACATTAAAAGAAGTTAAGCTAGAATTAATTTTGTTTCATTGGTTCTGTTTTTCATGCTTTTTGTTATTTTTTAAGCACTTTGTCTGTCTACAAATTAGTATACACACCATGGGATACTGTTTGGATTCTGAGTTATGACAGGGTTTTTTTTTAGCTAAGTTCAGCATTTTATTTCATTTTTTGTTTTATGTTGTTTCATTGAGGAGTGTCATGAAAAGCACTTCCACTTCTATGGAAAACAACTCAAATCTACAGGAACTCTAGTGAAATCAGAACTTTCTTTCCTTAAGCTGAAGTGCTGGAGCGCTGCACGTATACTGCTATCGTTAAACCTATTCTTAAAAACTCCTGTATCTTAACTATGTAAATATTTTATCCAATTAAATTTTTTAGTGTTCATTACAGAGGAGCTCTCTTCATTGAATTCTTGATTGGTTTACGTTTTCGACATTGCGAGTTTATTCCTTTTTAGAATGACTTTTCTTCAGCGTCGAACTTACGACTCAGCAACTGTGAGTATATATATGATTTGTTAAATATCTATCAAACTATATATAATAATTGAGATATTATTTCTACATTGCTCAAAGCATGAAGGCTAATATTCTAAATAAATTAAATCTTCTTAAAATTCAGTATATTTAGCTAATGTTTATCGTTCAGTAAATTTAGTTACATATTTGATTTTTAAAAGTAATTCATACTTCAATAGATAGAATAATTCATCAGCTTCTTCAATAATTTGAACTTCAAAATTCTGATGAAGATTTCCTAAAGCAGATTTGTTGAATTCAGCAAATTTGTAAGCACCACTACTCAAAGCTTCTTCAAGATATGGTTCTATGGGATCATCATAAATATCAGCAATCAATCCCTCTAAAAGTGTATACAAGAAGTAAAAACTGATACGGTCCTCCTGATGGATCTTCAGAGATGAGGCAACAATCCAAGAACTGCATAAATGATAGTTACGATCACAACGGTATGATTTTGAAAGCTCTCAGTAAGATATTAAATAAAGTAAAATAATTTATTCTTAATTTATTGATCTTATGTAACTAAGAAGATGTAAATGTATCCCAGTGTTTACTTGTTAAACATCTGAATATCTGAAATTCAAAACATGTACTTATCAACAAATTTAAAAAAATTTTAACAAGCTCAACAATTATTACTTTGGATTATTGTTCTATTGCAACACATGAATATCTAGAGACTAAATTTTTGGAATGTAAGTATTTCATCAATGTTTTAATTTGACTGAAAATTCTATAGATAGTGATTTCCATATATGATTCATACTATTTAATTCAAAATGTACTCTGTTGATCTATTTATTTTGGTAGTAATTTATTATAAAATTAAGTACTTAATGAAAAATATCAGGTAAGTAATTATTACTCGTTTTATTTAAGAAGTTATGTATCATTAACTTTATTTTACTCAAAAAATTACTTGCATATTCTTGAGAAAAAATTTAAAATGTAAAAATGGGCTAACCAATACTTATTTAATTTCATTATCTGACAATTTGATATACAAAAAAAACCTGGATACCAAAACCAAAAATAGTTTAAATAACAATAAGAGAATTAAGAATCATATGTTTTTCTCCTGCTCAGAAAAATAATGAAAATGCAAATTATAGATATAAAAAATAACTGTCTTAGAAACAAATTAATGAAAATAAATTTCTTTAATTTCTGCCAAAAAATTGAGCAAATCAAGACAAGAAATAAACATGTATAGTAATATTTTGTAATGCCATACATGAATAGGGAGAGGGAAAAAATTTCTTCAAGCTACCTTTACCCCGACTACAACAGTGAATTATACAAGTAACTAAGATCTGTTAAATAATATTTAATATATTAAATCAGCTATAATGCAGGTTTCTTGAAAACTGAATAACATATCGTTCTCTTCAGATGTCAACAAAAAAAAAAGAATATATCTGATAATACCTTGTCTGACAATTTCAAATTTCCTACAGTTAATACATTTGCAGTTTTTAAAAAAATATGAATAAAGCGTCAACTACAAAAGTATTCATTGAAAAGTCTAGTTGTCTACAATATCAAGAATTATAAAAAGCTTTAAGGAACTAATTGGTTAATTTAATAATGAATTTGTAATATTAAAAAAAAATTACCACAATGAAATATTTTAACGAAATGCTGAACAATTAACACAATAATGCTCTAATTTTACATAAAAAGTATAAAGTAATTACCAAACACATTGCTCTGTTGGAGTAATACCATGTTGCAAGGCATGCTGCTGTAGCAATGTAAGAGCTGCATTTGGAAGAACTTCAAGCCAGTTTTTCCATTTTTTATTAACCTAAATTAAAAGGGGAAATGTGCGAGTTTTGATACAAAAGTTGCTATTTCAAAGAAATGTTATGACATTGTGTAGTTGTAAATATCAGATTATTTCTGTCCAAAATATTATTTAACTTGCATTTTAAAAGCTGTTTGCTGTATTTGTTATTTACATTGGTCCAGAGTTAATTCATATTGGGTTCAGAGTTAAAATGAACCAAGTCCTTGGTTTGCCCATTTTGTACCAACACTGCCATGGTAGTGTAGAAATAATATAATGTTTGTGTAATAATGATTCAAAACCATAGTTCAATTTGTATCCACCAGGCAGCAAGAACAATTAGAAGTCCATTGTTATTTTAAATGGAGCAGATTAACTTTGAGATCTGTTTTCTGAGAAATGAATTTCATGGACTTGGTTCCTTTCAATTCTGAACCCTCCATTTGTTTTCATCCTTTTTAATTAACTCCAACTTTATCAAAGTAGCTTCTAAAACAACCAGAAAATCACCCTTCATGGTTTGACGTGTGCAAATTGCCTCTTCATTCGAGAGATTTCCCTTCAAATTTGATGTGTTTAAATAGATATATATGCAAGATAAATGTTTAACATTGATTGAAAACAAATAAAATAAACATATGTTTTATGACAGGAAATATTATTTTATTTTACATATTATTTAAATATTTCTTTATTCAAAAAACCTCTTGGTAAACAACATTTCGTGTGAAGTATTTTTCATTGTTTAATAATTTTCCTTGCACTTCCGATGTCTTTGTGTAAATTTTAACATGATTGGGAATCCTAGACCTTGAAAGTGCAACATAGAGCTGTCCATGTGAAAAAAACAGGCTCATCGAGGTAAATTCCAACATGATTGAAAGTTTGCCCCTGCGATTTGTTGACAGTCATCGTGTAAGCTGGAATGAACGGGAACTGGCGGCAGTTGAGAATGAATGGTAGATTCACATCACTGGTGGCTAATTTAATTCTTGTCAAGAAAACAACATCGCCACGATTACATTCAGATACAATTTGGCGTCCAAACTATATCACGCACATGATATACCACTGACGTAATTGCTACTTTCTATTAAAAAACGGAAATTAATTTGAAATACAGGATTAATATAATTTAAAATTTCTCGGGAACTATTGATCATAGCAAGATAAATTTTATATCAATCGATAGAAAATTTTAATTCACTATTTTAGAGCTATTAAACTTGAAATTAGAATGACAATTACTCTTTTAAATTTGAAATTACTGACATTTAGGTTCTCTAACAATGAAATAATGCTGTTTAACGTCTCGCAGTGCTATGGTGCGAGTTTTATTGTTGGTGACGTCAAGCGTTACTGGAGAATCTCGGCTATTATATTAGTAATACCAAGCTCACAAAAGTATCTTACAGAACAATATCTTTGTAAATTAATGAACATTAGCATGTATTTACAATTAACTTCATAACAAATATACCTGCAATGATGGTAGCTGTTTCACATAGCATTGTTTCAATATCTCCATCTGCATGATAATATGCAAAACATGATCTGGTCCTTTTGGGGTGCCTAACTGTACAAATAAACTCAGCTGTCCTCTAGTATTCATCTTTCGAGGTCCTTTTCTAATTGTCCACAACATCTCGCGTCCAACACAGGGAAGATTCTAATAAATAGAGTAAGAATTGCAGGTGTAAAATGAAGTTGAGATACCTCTCTAAGTGGCCACCTTCCATTTCAAGAAAAATCAGCTGCTCAGAGGGGCCACTCTGAAGGATTTTCATTATTGAAAGACAAAATACTTATTAAAACATGCAATAATTCATTATTTCTGGCACCATGAATTTTAAGACTTAATCTTAAAAAAATGTACTTTATTCGAAGATTTTTAAATTGTTTTTGAAAAAAGATGCCATATGTACTTACTTGAATCTTTCAATTTTTTTAAGGTAACTTTTTTAAATGGAAAAGCAAATCCTTAATTGATTCATTGATAGTTGTAGAGAAATGGGCAAAAATATTATTTTTATCTAAGTCTGTCGAGATAATGACGCAATGTTTTTGTTTATTTGTGTTATCCTGCAACTGAAAGATTCGGTTAACATTCTTGCCAGTTTTCTTTTATCGTAGAGATGCAACACTTCTATATGCTAGTCTAGATTCAGAAAAGCAAGCTTGAACATCATCCAGAGATCAAAAGGCTATGCTTGTGGCGAAAATGGCTCCTTGTTTAACAGCCATGGGTGCTTGAATCTCCACCCTAGCTGAGGGTGAAACTCACTTTTCACTCCATACTGGGAAAAGGATTATTAATTACAATTTGATTTCCAAAATTGTTTTTTAATGCATGCTCTTTTTGTTCCCCACCACCTCTGCCACTTGGAGGGGTTCAAGCGGCCATTCCTAGGAGTTATTTCAACATTATGTCTGCGGGTCAAAAATTTTGTTCAAACAAAGGTGGCTGTTGAGATGGGGGTCGCTTAGAGAAGTTTTACTATACATTCAAGCATTAAAATTATTTACATTTCACGATTGTGTAAATACTGAATAAGGATCAAATAATGATTTTCCCTCTGACTAGAAAAGATTTAAATAAGATAATTATCTGTGGTGATGCATTTAAAAATGAAGAAGGAATTTTTAAATAAGCCCATTGCTTTAATTATTTAAGCAGGAAAAATACTTAATTGACACAGAATAAGTTTCTAACAGAGAGGCTTATTTATCTAACAGAGAGGAAGGTATTTCCATAAATTTTCATGAAACATTACAAAAATCTCACATACTTTCACAGGTTCTGTAACACTTCCAATACGATAACTTGAAGCTGGAGCATCTACAGGTTTTCCCCTAAAAATTGAAGAAAAGTGTTTATTGGGAATTTAGTTTAAATAAAACATAAGGAAGTGGAATAGCAAATATATATATATACATATAAGATTTCTAGGCAGAGAAAAATGTTCAAAAACAGCAAGCATGTCCTTCATGAAAATACTTCAGATTCATTCACTGATTTGCAATCCCATGCCTATTGAGATTCAATACTGTAAAATTTTTCATGTAAAACTTGCAAGAATAATTTTACAGCTATGATATAAGAAATATTTTGCTTTTCAAAGTAATCAATGACAGTAACAATAGATGCTGTTAAATTTTTCTAAACTTCACAACAAATAAAAAAAGGCTAAAAATATTAAATTATTTATTACTATTTTAAATTCTTTAAATAGCAATGTTAAATATACACACGTGCTTCAGAAATGAGCATTGCTATTTCTGAAGGCAATATATTTTTATTTCTAGAAAATGGTCTTTGCATAAAAATATATGATGATTGCAAAATAATATCCTAACTCAAAAACGTTATATTTACAAAATAAAAAGAGCTACAATCTTGTTTGATCAATCAATAGAAAACTAACATTATAGAGTTACACAATAGATATTTAGTACTATTGCATGAACAACATTTACAGGTATCCAAACTCATCCCACAATCTTTGTAACAGTTTGGATGGCTGCATTTATTCTTATTTTGTCAATATTAGCAATACTGGATGGCAGGAAAAAAACACTTGATGATTTAAGCATTCCCCAAAGGGGGAAAAAATTGATGGGTTAGATCAAAGCATCTTGGAGGCCAGTGTTGATTGTAATTGTAATATATTCTGCATCTAATCACCGTTATGGTAATAACTTATTAAAGTATCCAAGAGCAGATAAGTTCCTAGAAATATCTTGCACCAAACAAATGAGATATGTTATCTTAAGAATGATTTGTATAAAGGTGTTTGAAGTTATTTAGGTTGTGGAAATATTAGCCTTTCAAAGTTGGAGCATTCTTTTGGAATCACCAACCATGTAACCGTGATAAATAACAGTATTCCCTTATTTCTTAAGATGTTTTTCTAAAAACTATACAAAAATATTTGCAGAATTTTAAATATGATATGTGCTTAATTGACTTCTTTCACTTTCAGAAACATTCCCTTAAAATTTAACTCTTACTGACCATTAACAATTCAAACATACTTAAAAGTTATATCTAATCAAGAGCTGTTAATAAAAAATATTTTCTGAGCTCAAACTATAACTTAGGAAGGCACTGTAAAATATTATGTTTCATTTCTTCTTTCAATGAGTTTAAAAATGTATCTAATGTGCAGGACTTCTCTCATGGTAGATATCTGTTAAATGAATATAACATTTTGTACGAAATAAAATGAAGGCTTTGTATTGCATGATTTATCCTTAAAGAAATACATTGCTTGGATCAACATAGAGATTTCATATTTTATCTCATGAATGAAAAATTTTAAATGTACAAATACTTAAACAACGAATCATGAACATTTATAATTCATGTTAAAAATTCAAATATTTCAAAGTAAATAAAAAAAAAACCTTTTTACTAAATGTAATCTCAAGAATAAGAGCAAAACTTTGTGTCTGGTTTGTTTGTACTTGCAAGTTTGTTACATAAATATTAGCTGTAGTTAAGATTTGGTAAATAACAATGTGCTGATTCAAAGCAATAATCAAGCATTTCTTAAAAAATCAAAATTTTAATTATCTGCAAGAATAAAACATTAAAAATGAAAAGAATATGATACAACTTTTTTAATATTTTGCTGGATACTTCTGAAAAATAAATAACCTCAAGAAAGTGTTTCCAACATGTTTGAATAAACTACAAAAGGCCAATAAATAAACTACAAAAAAAGGCATACTCGTCATCAAATGATTCTGCCTCTGTTGAACGCTGGGGATGTGCTGACCTAAAGTAAGGAAAATAAATAGCATTTAGATGATGCTCAAATATGTGTACACAATGAAATAAATAATGATTTATGAATTCTTATTTTATTAGAAGATATTAAAATTTCTCTTACCAAACTTCTACAGTTATTGTATTATTCTCATATGAAGGGACCTCCCTGAAAATTGAAGAACGGTTTATTAATGAATACTACATGAAGAAGCACACATTTTTCAATTATTATAATAAGTATGCTTAACATTTCTAAATTCTTAAATTACTGTTTCAAATATCTACATAACATGTTTTAAATGTCTATGTAATGATAAACTATATCTTCATATCACAACTACGAGAAGCTTTTCAATTTATATATCTATAGTGTTGATTTAAGTCATTTTTTACTATCTTTAAAAACATTGTCTTCAGTTTACAGAATATATAGGAAAAAACTCAAAAATTTGCAAATTTAATCATAAAGTAATATCAAGAGTAGCATCTTTTATTATAAAGAAAAAAATTATTTGAAAAAAACAGTGTCAAGGTTCTAAAAAAATTTATTTTCTCAAGCCCCCAAAAATTTATGTTGAAATCTTTAGAAATAGTTAGTTCTGATGATCCCATCACCAACAAGGGGTGGCAAGTTGCCACTGTCAAGAAGCAAGATGGCTGTTAATGTAAACAGTCTATTTGGTTCCAAAGTCTGGGTTGCCATAATGGCAAAAAATTCTATCATACTGTTCTTAGTAATGCGACCATAGGGGAAAGCAGAATTCCACCAAAATTGAAAAATACTTACAATTTAAATACTTCATCCCAGAATAAATTTGTTTCATTTTCTTTAACAGAAGAATATTCTGTACGTCCATTTGATACTGAAATCTTGCAATAGACACGAGAAAAAGCTACAATGAAATTCAAAGGCAATCAGTTTCATTGTTTTATCAAAAAAGGAAATGAATATGAAAGTACAGTACTACAATAATGCATTTCTTTGAATTTTACCAAGATATTTAAAAAATCAAGTTGAATTTAAAATCAACAGAGTAAAAAGATGAAATACAGTTTACAGGGTTCTCTTATTGATGAAAAAAAATTCAAGGTTTTTTCAAGGACCTTTTTAAAAAATTCAAGGACCATAAAATTACATATTTTAGAACACAAAAACGCAAAGGGACAAATTTAAATCGATATTTTCAACTTTTTTTTTGCGTTCACTTTCTTACTGACTTTCAGATACTAAATGAAGAATATCAAGGCACATGTTTTGCTGCAGTTAGTGAACCGTCTGCGAGGTGCCAGTAGGTTTCTGAATCCTGTCAAACACCCTTACCTATTAGATTTATAGTGTACTACTTTACTATGCTAATTTTTTACTGTAAACCACTACTAAGCATTTACTTGGTAGTTCACTTCAACACATTAATGATCTATTAAAAATTGTTAGTCCCACAAGAACCTCTATTCTTACTTTTGACTGTGGATTGAGATTGAAACAGAGACAAATTGTTTCAAATATACTATTTACATTTAAAATAAATAAACAAAGTACTTTAAATTTACATTTTCAGTTGCTCTGTTAAAACCTCAATTTTTCATAGATATTTTGACTTCATGTGTGCTTTCTGTTTCCTTAAAACTATTGGACTACCGCAATAGATTTAAAATCTCTACTTTTTTCAGTCTGTTCAGCTAGTTTGTCTGCCAAACTTCTGCAGTGAAACCAATGCAATGCAATTCAGTTGAACATGACTCACAATTATAGTATTCCCTTCAAAATTTTGCCATATATTTATTTATGTACAAACTGAATAGCCAGTTTGGTAATGAGCAGACTAAAATGTACCCGACTATTTGCCATAATGAAAATTAAAACAAACTGCTCAATCTAGGCATCCTTGCTCTATTATGTTCAATTTTAATGAAATCAAACCACTTATAATCCTCTATGAACATTGAAAAAGAAAAAAAGTTTTATTAATAAGAACTAATATAGGTAAAATTCAGTTACTATAGGTTACCGCGTGGGATTTTCAAACAAGGAATAAAAACTTTTGAAAATAACTGACATTCAAATCTACTTTGTCTTAGAATTAATTTTAAACAATTAGTTATCTTAATTAAATTATTAATATATTTTTCACTTCCGTAATTTTTCTGGAAAACATGTTGCAGGGAACACTAAAGGGAGATGACTCCTTTTTTCTCGCATTGACCGGTACTATTTATTAGCCTCATTTCAACTCAACATAGGCAGAAGAGATAAAGTGTTGAAAATGTCTGGAATCCATCAGGTTTTATCGATCTTCAACGTATGGAATGATATATTTGATCCCATTTCTTCGGAGCCCTCTATAAATCAAACGAACAAATCAGTACATTGTCCATAAAAAAAATACAAACCTGCCTTGTAACAAACTTGTGTTCACTGCGTTACTGGTCCATCTCGGCAAAATCTTAAACGTAAATCTTGATAAAATATCAAAAAAAACATTAAAGATAAAAAAAAATATAAAGGCAGCAAGATAACGGTGCAATATTTATATATTAAAACCTGAAATATAATATTTCTTCGTTATGAAAAAATAAACTTTGATTCAACTCTTTCATTACAGCTAAAATCAGCTGAAAAGAAACAAAACATCAAAGACAAAAGCATCTAAATCAGGCTCTCTTCAATATCTCCGCTCAGGCATCCTGGAGAATTCGTCTCCAGTCATCATCAGATCAAAT